>JAANDG010000412.1:0-135749 GCA_036852015.1 Pelodera strongyloides | reverse complement strand
AAATAAAGCATGAAAATGAATGTTAGAATATGCGTTCATTAATCTCTATGGACTTCTGGGAAACAGAATATGAGCCAAGAAGTTATAGCGTTGTTGCACTTTTGTTGCGAGTGGCGCCTTTTCTTGACACGTAAATCATCGGTTTGGTGGTGTAGTGGATATATCTCTAGCGTGTGGTTATTGTGGCCAGGGTTCTATTCCCTCCAGGAACTTTTTGTGCGAAGTGTTGTTATACTGGGCAAAAAAGAAGGATGATTATTTTACACGAAGACGTCGACAGTGAAGATGCCGACCCTTTTGAACGCTTTTGAACAAAAAATTATCATACTGGACCCAATTTCCCTCGAGAAATATAACATTACTTCAAAAATGTAACACTGCAAAAAAAAGTTTCTGGAGGGAATAGAACCCTGGCTGAAATAACCACAAGCTAGAGAGATATCCACTACACCACAAAACCGAGGAAGATGAAGAAAAATACGGTACAAGTACCAAATTACAGCAAAAAAACGAACTCAGGGAGAGAAATCATTGGGTATGAGTTTTTAATAATCTACAGTAATGTGCAATTGCCCGTATAGCGGTTGATAAGAAGTCCCCGCAGTGATAAACCACTCGCTACATATTATGGCGTAACACTGCAGGCTGTTTATTCTCCATCAACTCCTCGCAATTACCTATATGCCCCGGCGACAGTGATTCACCAAAACCCATTCTCATTCATTTCTCTCCCTGAGTTCGCTTTCTGTGGCTTTTTACTGGCTGCTTAGTGTTCTACACATCTTCCTATATAGCCTATATTTAATAAAAATGAAACAAAATGTTGAATTTGTAGTGACTGCGCCCCTTTAAGGCGGTGACTGCGCCCCTTCCCTTTTAAGGCGAACTGAGCGATCTCAGGGCGCACCTCTGGCGCAGGCAATATCGCGAGCGAATTTAATTCATTTATGTAAAAAGATGTAAATGACAATCTAGCAATGCTCAAGATGAGCGATGACATTCTGCGCTCTGAATAGCTCATTTATAGTTTGTTTGCGATACGTGGTAAGATGGTTGAATTCAGGCAGAGTAGTGCAATATTGATTACTACTAATTATCGCGGAAATCTTTTGCTAACTGTTTGAAAATTCACAGCAAAATTTAAAATTCAATCACTTTTTTTTCAGAGAGGCAATTATACACGAGCATTGTAGGCTAGAACTACTCACAAGACACATTTGCAGGGGTTTTCTTGGTCTGGGTGCGCAGTTTCATCGGATGTTTCTTCACCTTCACCACTCCTCAAAACAAAAATTCTTTATTTAACATTAGCTCTCCTTCATTTTGCTTCCCAATGAAATTTCGAGTGAAATTTGAATCCTACGACAACACAGTAGATTTACTCTGAAAGAACTTGAAAATCTCATTCTCACCTCCTTTCTTAGGTCCTTGTGCCGTGCTTCCCTTTTTATTGTTACCTAAAATTATTTCTCGCAATGACATGACTTTATCAAGGTTAAAAAAATGAAAATAAAAGCTGTAATTTTTGCTTCTGTACATAGCGACTACCTACCCGGGCCGCGTGCAGACGACAGAGAGAGAGAGAGAGAGAGAGAGAGAGAGAGAGAAGGAATTTGAGGGAAAGACAAGGGGGAGAGAGATGCATGGCGAGAGCGGAACACACTATGATATTTGTTTCCGAGCATTTCCCGAGGAAAAACCAGCTAGTTTTTTACTATTTTCCTACTAGGTTTTTAGTCGGAAAAAGCTCGGAAACGCAAAGTTTCTCGGAAAATGCTCGGAAAATCCGCGGGAAATGCTCGGAAACGGACAAACAGACAGCTCCCGAGCTCGGCCCGCCTATTTTCCGAGCTCGGCCCGAGAACCTCAAAGTTTCCGAGCTTTTTCCGAGAATCTTCTCGGAGAATACTCGGAGAATCCGCGGAAAATCCTCGGAAACGCAAAGTTTCTCGGAAAATGCTCGGGATTCATTAACGGAGCAAGAGAGAAATGCCCAACAGAAGTGCACAGAGGCAGGCACAAGAAAGAGAGAAACGTAGAGAGATAAACAAAGAGAGAGAGAGAGAGAGAGAGAGATAGAGAGAGAGAGATATAGAGAGAGAGTAAGTGTGAGAGAGAGTAAGTGTGAGAGACTGTTTTCCTGTAATTTTGTCCATAATAGCCCGTATTCTCGGGACGACGGAAATGTTCCGTTGGGGAACTCATTTGTATGCAAATTTCTCGATTATCTAGACTACCTTGAGGCAAAATTTGCATACAAATGAGTTCCCCAACGGAAAATTTCCGTCGTCCCGAGAATACGGGCTAATATGTAGCTTCGTGAGAGACAATTCGACAGCGTTTTTCAGAAATTAAATTAACTTACAATTTGCATGTAAGATGAGCAAAGAAAATCTCTCAATATATGAGGTTACAAATTACCAGTGCCTCCCGAGTTCGCAGTCCCTGTAGCAGTCGGAATCGGGAGCACTTCTGCGGCCGGATCACAAACGTCCCGAAGGACGACGTCAGCCTGAGTGTTACAATGACTTACAATGACTTCTTAGATAAAACTAATTGCAACCACTTAGCAAAATTGGCACCAGTTTCGCCCATGCAAAGGGAGAACAACACACAAACAGCGTAACAGCTGGTTTTCAGATTTCAGGTGTCGTTGAAGCAAAGTAAAATGAGTGATTATTTTACTATCACCAAAGGTAGATGGTACCGCAAACGCGAACTGTACAACCTACCAATACGAGGTGCGATCCATCGTTCAATCGGGCGTAATCCAACAGATCCGTCCAGACGCGATCTTCGAGCGCACACCTCTTCAGAGCACCGCGTATCAAATTAAGGTTATGGAGAGTTGATCCATTTGGGCGTAGGTACTAAAACACAAATAACGTTGTTCACAATCAAGTTATCCGATCCAGTGTTTTCCTCTCTGCATAATGCAATGGCAAAAGAGAAGAGAAGTGTACTCTTTTAGACAACAGCGCAGTGTAGAGAATTGTAGGGCCAAACTGTTTATTTGAACACGTTACTAGCAACTTTGGGTGAGGAGAAATAAAGGGGTACATTTGTTTCCAAAACGCGACAACAAGCTGATCAAGGCCTGATCGGACACCATATGTGTTGTCAGATGGAATAAAAAATTCGTTAGCTACATGCGTTTTTTTCTTCAAAAGAAATGGGTGCGTGTCACCATAGTTTGCAAAAAGAACACTAGAAAACCAATAGAGGGTCATGGTATAAAGCTTTTTTTGTATTTATTTGTTTACAAGTGGAACGAGAATTCAATAAAACAATTTAAGCTGTTGCGTTTTTTTTTCTTCGTTATTCTGACGCGTCGGCAAGTTTGAACCAAACTGAAACTCTTTGAGTAAAGGCACGATATTGCACCATAAGCTATTCAAGGAAATTTTGCTCAAGGTAAAAAAATAACAGACCTTATTTAACGCACTATGCAAGCTGGACATCTGGTGGCGGTAGTCCTTAACCCGTCCCCAGGAATTCGCCAGTGCGACGGCACCGAGCAGAGTACGAGAGAGGCACAAGGCCGCGTCATACTGAAAAGGATATCAATACTCTTCAAATGAAAAGTATCTTCAAATACTTGAAAATATCCTCACACAAAGATTCACGCTGACTGGGAGTTACACACGGCTTATATGAATTTAGGAGCTAATACATCAAATACACCGCACAAAAATATATTCCAAATCTGGTCGGTAGGGAGGCAGGGTGTATCAGCTATTGGTGTTAAAGGGACACTGTCACCGTTTTGACCCTTATGTATACTTTGTATTTTTATTATCTGCATAATTTATAAAGCACAGTTTTGGGAAAATGTTTTGCAAGAAATGCGGCAACAGCGAGTAAAATGATGACGAAAAATTGTCTCCTTGAACACACCTTAACCCCAGTAATTGTCCAATATATGTTAGTGCTGATAATGATTCGACCAATGTTATTCCACTAATTAATCGGTCGCATACTCGCATACCTCGCGGGCATAATAACATCCTCAGGAAAGTGAAAACCCCGATTTCGCCCCGATTATTTTCAAAAACTACCAATTTCGCCCCTATTCTTTAAAAAAAACCAGAAAGATTTCGCCCCGATCACAAATAACGCGATGTGAGAAAGCGTGAAAGAGATGATGAGAGAAATATAACGGTCTGAAAGAAAGCGAGAAGAGTGAGAGTGGGAGTGAGAGTGAGAGAGGGAGAGAGAAAGAGTGAGAGAGAGAGGAACGAAGGAAAGTGTATCAGAGGGAAAGAGAGAGAGCGAGAGTGTGAGAAAGAAGGAAAATGATACACAGGGACAGGGAGCCTTACAATTAGAAAAAAAGTTGGAATAGCGAAAGTTGTCTTTTACCTTTGTAGAATCTTCTTTTTTAAATAGGGTAACATTCGGCCGATGGCCGATTCGACCAGTCGGAGAGAATGGCTGGTTATATATTGTCAGTCTAACAAGAAGATAGCCAGTCTAGTAGTGACTCAGTAATTTGCATATATCAGATGATGACATAATTTTCCAAACATGCCATCCTTTAAAGGGTGAGGTCAGGCCCCTTTCAGCTAACCCCTACTCTTAGATGACGCCATCTGATTCTATATCTCAAATATGATGCAATTTTTTTTACCAATCTTTAGACGCAATATTATTTTGAAAGGCTTTTAAAAAGGGGAAGAGTTCTTTAAACCAATAGATAGTATTCTCGAGAGACAGAGAGCGTGAGAGAGTACTATGCTCTTTGTTTCCGAGTTCGGCCCGCAGAAAAACCAGCCAGTTTTTTTACTAATTTCCTACTAGGTTTTTAGTCGGCCAGAGCTCGAAATATGAAAATTTGTCGGAAAAGCTCGGAAAAATAAGGGAAAAGGCTCGGAAACGTACAAACAGACTGCTCCCGAGCTCGGCCCGCCTATTTTCCGAGTTCGGCCAGCCTGTTTTCCTAGCTCGGCCAGAGAAACTCAAACTTCGGAAACTGAAGTTTCCGAACTCGGCCGAGGCCGAGTATCTTGTCGGAGAATACTCGGGAAGTAGCTCGAAAATGCAAAAATCTCGGGATACATTAACGGAGTCAAGTCAGTGTTTAGCCGTTTAGAGTTTAGCTTCGATGTAAAGAGGTGAACATTCGCATTCCGCTCTCTTGACTCTTAATCGACATTTCCCATTTGATTCAAAAATAATTGTATTCGTTGAAAGCTTACCGTGTACTGGCCGAGGTAGAGTTGGCGGATTGCACAGTGTGCGCGGTTCCTTAGGATAGTGACGATGATCTCGTCTACGTTCAACATTTGAATGGCAGGATCGGACATCGAGCTGAGCTAAACAATCCGCATTTCTGACTGACAATCAGCGTGTATAGTGATAGTGAACCGAATAAAAATAAAATGGTCATAACTGGAGATTTACTTCAACATTATTTTCATCAATCGTAGCTATTTTACGTACCGAATGTCACTTGTAAGAATTTCACTTGGTCAATTACGGAATAACATACAGCGGTGAAAGGTCCTCTAATGTCATCCAGCCCAAGGGGTTCGTAGGAATACACCTTCGGTTGGACGGTTCTTCCAGGAGCCATGTTGATAGCTGAATTTCAATAATTATAAGAAAGATTGGAGATCAGCAAATAATGAAATTATAGAAGAACTGAGAGATGAAATGAAAATTGATTTGAGACCGAGTTATCTGCAATAAGCGTCCAGATAGGTTTCTTCCTATATAACACTCCAGTATAAAGATTCCAACAAAAATCTACTCTCTTGGAGATTGACGAAATTCGCGAGCAACTGAGAACGGTGCTCTAACGCTCGCAATCTTCCTCTTTTCTATAGTGACAACAAAACGTCAGTGCAAGTGTTAACAAAACATTATAAGCCTCGGAATCCGAAACAGTAAAAAAAACATACCACAGACTTATCGTATTGTTCGTAAATTGATAGCAGAACAAAGTAAAAGCTTCACGAATATTTTCTTCTTTTATATGTAGAGCGCATCAAGCTGAGCATTCTAATTTAGTCTTTTGATTTGTCTGTGCAGATTTACGTTGCATGCCATTAAAAATATTATTTGCAAAAAATTTATTCGTAGCTTAATTACTGATTGTTTCTCGGCATTTATCCTTGCTTAATTTTTTCTCATCATCAACTTTGCATTTATCCGATGAAGAAAAATAGCTGAAAAAATACATTTATAATAAGGAGGTACAATATTGGGAAGCCATGTATTGTATTCCTGCTACCTTTGTTCACAACTGTCTAGTATATATACCGCGCTCAAAAAACTGTCCTCCGATTTCTCCTTTCCACACCGCCATCAAAGCGCAGCCCAGAGCTTGTGCGCCGCGCAGCAGCGACGGAGCTGGTTTAAGCGCTGCGATGACGCACAGTCTTAACAGTGTTCGATAGTTTGCTACTTAACCCACCGTAGCGCGCGCAGGGTTCCGGTGCGGGCGCGCTCACCGCACACAGTCCCCCCTCTACCATAGCGCACACGAGGCAACGGGGAAAACACATGTGGCGTTCCTAACTCGGCCTAACGCTCCGTCCCCAAAAAGTGTGGCACTGGTGAGAATTGAATGTGTAAATGCTTCAATGTACTTTGTGCTTTATGTTATCTAGTTTTGAACGATTTTTTCTAGGTCCCACTAAGGTATGTCTACTTATTTTTTAACCTTGTTCGTGAATGTGGCCCAAGTGTTAAGTAACATGGAAATACCACATTATTTGTTAAAGTGACTGATTCAAGGTTTGCTCAAACAAAAATGCTGGCTTTATTCCTTATGCAACAATATTCCAAATGCAGAATGGGGTTTCCATGCATGGCCGATTTTCCTTCCAAGTATCGTAAAAATTACCGTAGGCACTACACGAGAATATCTACATCGGTTTGCGTTTATATGTTCGTTTCATCCTTGTATGCACACCTTTTGGTGTATTTAATAATTAAATAAATAAGTAAAAACTCTTTCCAACGATGTATCTCAGGCGCAAGAAAAAACTGTTGGCTACAGTATTGCTCACACACCCACTTCCTAGATGGGATCAGCCATGCGCCTCTATAGCGGCCCTCTTTTTGCAGCCCAGTTTCTTCGGTTCGGTGTATAATGAATGGATGCAGTGCCAACGAACCGTGCTAACGCTTTTAATAATATAAGAAACCAAACAAATTTTGACCGCTCAACCCTAATGCTTTGAATTAATACGGTGAGAGGCACACTAGAATAGCATCTTCTTAATTGTCCATTAAAGCGAAATACTAGCCCGGTTTTTTAAACGCATCCGGTACGCCAGCATCATTTTGTAGTATATGCAAATGAACATAAATTAGAACTAAAAATTGAGCTAAATTCGAGAAATTAAGCATATATACAGAAGAATTCAGCAGTCCACGATGCGTTTCAAAAACCGGCTGATATTTCGCTTTAACTTTGTGAGAGTTACATTTTGAATTTTTTCTGGTTGAAAGCAAGAGGTGCATATGCATGGAACGAGGACCTCTCAGCTTTAATCTTTTAATCCATTACACAGACAATTTATATAGCCCGCATTGTCTTTTTTATAATTTTTTGCTTATTGTTCAAATACGGTTAAACATTCGACTGTTTACGGTTGAACGTGTCAATTTGAAATTAAATGTCAGATGTTGCCCCGAGATTTGAAGAATTATAATTTTTGTCTATTTAGCTCATTCGGGTTCCCCATAGTTCATTGTTATTTGTAAATCAAATTTACCGAAAAAAGGCATATGAGTAAGTCAGGTATGAATGTTTGAATGTTCAGAATAAACACGTGGTACTCGTTAACAGTCTAGCATGCAAATGTTCGTATTTTTAATCGGTGGTTGTGTTTGTTGACGGTTATGTTAGTTAGGTAGTTTAGACCACACATAGGAAACGTTGACTAGTTCTCTATCTGTCTCTCTTATGATTGCTTATTATTAGTCAACTTCCCTTCATAACATAAAGTTTTTCATATCCTGATAGTTAGTTACATATAATCCAATACGCAATGTTTGTGTTTAATGTTTGTTCATAACACCTCAATAGCCGTTAGCGACGGTACACCCCCATACCATAGTAATAGTTAGGGATGAGCCCAGCGGTGCGTGGTGTGTAGCGTGACCTGATGATGTAACACACGCGCTTAGTAACAATACACCTTTGGCCATTGTTAAAAGAAAACTTCCTTCTGGTAACAGTTGTTCCCATAGCGGTGCTCTTTTTGAAAGGGTGAACTTCCTTTCAGGCTATTGAACAACTGAGGTTATGTAAACATAATAGATGAAGCTTTGGATGAGACCGACATTGTTAAAGAAACAGGCCCACAAGAAAAAGTTTTTCTCAATTTATTTATAAAAAATGACCGGAATTTCAGAAATACTGTGAAGATCGCATTGCTTGAGGACTAGAACTCTCAGAGTTATTCCCCGGCAAACCGTTCGGCCAGGTACCGTAGTCAGAATCAATTTTTGCGCTTTTAGGGCATTACAGTATTGGAAACGAGTCTTTATAATCGTAGGAATGATCTTTATTCGTTTGACCATTACTACGTTTGATGCAGCTATGCATTCTTGTAACAATCTTCAATTTTCAACTGTATGTGATACAAGGACTTTTGTATAAATGTGCTGTTATTTCATACATTTTCCGTTCTTGATTAGTTCTACCAAAGAGATAAACAACAAAACAACGGTGTTATGATAATGTTTGTGAATAAAGTGGCAGTCAAAGAATATATTTCAGGAAATTATTGGAAGCCCAATGCATTTGTTCTCAATTGCATACAGTATATGGTGTATCCTTTGTTAACGCGATAGCGTCTAACATAGTTTGGGTTACATCAGTATATATAGTGTTGCATGTATTTTACAACTAACTGTACCATAATTTAAAGAGTCCGTGTCATTACTGTTATAGTATCTCAATTGTCTGATGAATGTTGTAGGAAACAGTTACAGCTGGTCCTAAAGTGTGACTTCTCTCACTTTCCCTAATGAAAACATGTCAATTTCATAAACAAGATGATATGATTTAAATCTCATATTTCTTGCCCATGGCACCATTTATACATTCTGTGAAGTCCAGGTGCTATGGTACCTCTTCGTCAGGGTATGAACGTCTGGGGTACCCCAAGGGTACCCTACCCTTAACGGCTGACCGTAAAAGAAGTGCCGACGGTGCCGTGTGCAAGGAATGAAGAGCCCTTTTCGAATGAAGTTTGTGGCCAAAGGAAATGAAGATCTGTTGGGTAACCAATCCCTTTGAAGATAATAAGAGTCTGTTACGAAGTAATCATACAGTAAGGGCACTTATCTGATGTAAGTCATTTCTTTTGAAATTGATCTTTCAGAATTGAAAGTAGACCCAAATGCCTTCCTGGCCAAAAATTTAGAGCTGTAAGAAAGAAAAACAAGTAATGTAACTCATCCTGTACTTCTTCATATTTTATTCAGTCCATGGGTGAGCACATCATCTTTCAAAAGCAAACAGTCTTTACAAAAAGTTTGTACAAACAGTCTTTGCAAATGTCTATGTATAAAAGAAGCGTACACGTTAGTTGCTTGCACTATATAGATTGCTCGAGATAAAACATTTGTATTACTTATATTTTCATGAATTAAAAAAGTCTCAACTGTTGAAGATGTAATTTGTATAATACATCAAATGTACATCCCATAAATTGACACCTTTTTTTGCGCAATCAGCGGCTCTTTTATGCTAATTTGCCTTGTTACGTAATGTTGCTAGATCCAATTTGCATGATCTGTTTGATACTTTGAGCAAACAACGAAGACACACTTGTTTTACTTGAGTCACGTAATAATAGTTGCCCGAATAGAATGCTGGTATAATTGAAGAATGGATAGTTTTAGACTTTTAGTTGGTAAAAAACGTGAAAAAGCAATGTTTTATAAACCAAACTCGGGTACTGTAGCGGCAGGAAGATTGCGATACAGGGGGGTAGAGAGTATTTTATGTGGATATGACCCTCCATTATTTTTTTCCGACGCAACCCTTATGAATGATCCATTTTTATTTGACCATTCACATTTTCTTATGTGTATCTTTGCGGTATTTGCCAAGAAATGTGTTCTACCATGTATTTTGCTTTCAAATTACTCAAAAGCTAAGATATTGAAGACTAAATATTTTCATACTTTCTATAAAGTAATAAATTTCATTATTTCGCTGTTTGTTTTAACTTTCTAAAGCATTGTTATGTTAAAGCGAAATACTAGCCCCTTTGGAAATTTGCATATGATAAGCAAATCCTATGTATACTATGCTAATTTTGTACGATCGTCCACGGCAATCGTACAAAATTAGCAATGGATACAATGGATTTGCTTATCATATGCAAATTTTCAAAGAGGCTAGATATTCACCCTTCAATCGGCATACTGTACCTTGGCCCCGCCCCTTTTGTTGCCACGCCCCTGTGGCAGAGAGACCGAAAACCGTAACGGGGTTGTAGTATACTGTCACGGCCAACCATATTTCGCGAAAAGCATTATTTACCATTTCCCTGCATTTGTTGTTTTCTAATTTCTCATTGCTCTACAAGTTTATTTTTAGTTTCGATCTAAACTTTTGGCGTAGCCAATTGAAAAAGAGTAACAACCGAGACATCTTATTTTTCTATTTACAAATAATTTAGTTGTGCTTGTGCTCAAGTGATGGGAATATTGCGAATTGTTTGCGAGAAAAAAATATCTAGCTTAGATCTTGACAAGGGTTTTCACAAGATTACAAGATCACTTTTAACTGGATTTAGTTGGTACCATGAATATTGTTTGCTTACATAGAACACTTCGCGCTTGCACTATTCTACTACTGTTTGTGCAATTGCGTATTTGAGACATACCGAGTTTAGTTCCATGTTTCCGGTTACGTAATGTATACGTCCCTCAAATACATGATTGTTTGCAAACATATACTACATTACCTTACTACATTGTCATACTTTATTGTCAGTGATCGTTCCATGCAATTTCCACTTCCAAAATTTCACAAATTGCGGAATAAAAGTTAAGCTGCGTAAATAATTGAAGTAAGTAGACACAAAACAATTTCTTATAAACCATATTTATTCTTGCTTATCTTATTCTTATGGTTGGTCAGTGTGTAGTACGTACAAAAACTTATATCTGATGAGTGCTCGATGATCATTAGTTTCTGTTAAACATACAATAATTTAATAAATATCCATATTATAGAAAATATGGTCAAGTCGGTGAGCAGTGTGAACTCGGACTCGGCACCGCCTCCCGAAAAGCGGCGAATTCGCCGCAAAGAAGTTTGCTCCGCACGGGAGAAAAACCGAAATATCATAATCAATCAGGCGTTTAACCATTTGTCGAGGTTAGTTTCTTATTATGTTGGATAGCTGAACTTTGCTCATGTTTGCGATTCCGTGTGAATTTCTAAGAAAATTGACGCTCCTGTGAATATGAAACATGGGAGATAGAAAAATTTGCAAACATGAGCAAAGCAGTGAATTCTAAACTAAAGTTAAACTTCCAAATAACATTAAATAACTCACCCGCTGGCAATCTGTCGCATTTCTTTCCACCCTTCGTAAGTCACAACAGGTCCAAGTTACGCTCTCCCCTTTGTCCCAATCCGGGTGTAACTTTACAACGGCCATTTATGGCGCATTCGGTGACCCGATATCAGGTATACCATATACGCTATGGCGCAACTGTTGTGTTTATCCATACTGGAAAGATTTAGAGAAGCTCTTACTTTACGGCCGCTAAGACCGATTTTGTCGTGTTATTATTTTCTAAAATTCCTTGTAGTCAGTCAACACATGCTTTTAACTAATTGCACATGTAAGGTAAAGCGCTTACACCCAGTCAAAAATAATGACTGGGTGTAAGCGCTTTGGCTAAAGTAAAGTAATAACAACTGTGGCCTAAAAAATGCTATTGAATACTTTCAGCAAGGTTCCTTTCGTGCCAGAGGACGCTTCACTATCCAAGATCAAGACTCTCCGCCTCGCCATGCGATATATTGAACATTTGAGCAAGATTTTGAAGAATGAACATGTGGTGAGCAATTTTATATACCCTTTAAATCGGTCGGTTCTTGCAATCTTCGTTCTCCAACTAATATTATTGTTGACGTGATAGCTCTTGACTTTATTCTATAAAGTCAAAGCAAAGAAAACTAGTATTTGACAACAAAATCGCTAGGAAAAGTAGAAGCTCGCACCCCGACGACCAAAGTGTCAATGACAACTAAAAAGTCATGTCATTCTATCACTCTAACAAGTGCGGTAGAGTCAAGGTGATACATATGAGACACTAAGGATCCAATCTTATTGTGTTCATCAACTTTTGTGTATTGATGTCGCATCTATTTTCCTCCTTCAGCACACGACCTATGAAATGCGTGAGCTGAGTATCGACGACTTCGCATCGACCGCCGAGGAAGAACTTCAGAAAACGAACACGTACAAACACAGAATAAACGAGGGAGGACCGGGACGCGGACCGAGGAATAAGGGGAATAACAGCGATCGATCGGAGAATGGTACTGTATATTTCAGATTTATTTTATGATTACACGTGGAGTACACGTAGATATACTATATTTATAGACAGTGGTCTACCACGTATCCTTGGGTGATGCCTGTTTGTAGTTGGTGCATCAAGCAGACGTTTTCACCGTCGATTGACCTGTTTTGTTCCTAAAAAAAACTCATTTTGTCTATGTCGATCACAAGTTCATACCCTATCCGGTATGGCTTGAATTTTGAATGGAAAGTCTGTCAACATGTTTATACCTTGTAGATATATACCTTGTAATTAACTTTTCATTTCAGGATCTCCATCCCTCTCCATGGCCTCTCCTCCACTGCCTGAATGTACAGTACCACTGCCTACTGTATCAACACTTGGACTGGAGTCCTCACAAAGATCCTGGTGCGATTCGGGCTACAGTACCCAGGGATCAATCCCCCCGGTGAACATTCACTCATTCCCTGGGGGAATGGGATTCCCTGGATACGGTGCAGAACTGCACAATATGCACACACCACCAATATCCCCTCCTTCGTATATGCAAGATACCTTTTCAGTTCAGACTCAGAATTGTAATCAATATATGTATCAGGAAACGAAGCCAAGTTTTAGAATGTAATTTTTACTTCAAAATACTTTGAGCGTATTGGCTAGATCCGAAGATTATATGAAGCTAATTTTGTACTTCCAGCGCTCTGTGCTCTGTCAGTACCTTGCTTGGTTCGTGACAACACCTAGGGATTAAGTGATTATATGAATACCTATGGTTTTGATATATAGCAGACTGTGCATATCACGAGTATCACGAGCTGTTTTTTATATTTTAAGTTTTACCGTTGAAGCGTATCTTTCAAACAAACATACAGCTTTTTCCTGCTTGCAATGTTTAGTTCTTGACCGTTCGATGATCTTTTTGTACTGGATTTATGATGCATTTTTTTTTGAGAATACTTTTCATTGCTTTTCTGGGTTTGCTTCACTTGCCTTGCCTTGGTTGTGCCTTACAAACTGCCTGAACGAATTCACTTTATTGCTTCATATTTAAAATTATAGTATTTCATATTGTTTGTACTTTATAGTTTAGCCCCTCCCTCAGCTAATTGTAAATAATATTCGGTTAACCTTACGCTAACAACTGAGAATTTATCGAGCTGCGCTTGCCTGGCTTGCCCTACTTATGCATATTATAATGATTAAACACATAGGATATGCACGATCTCCAGTAACGCTGTATACTTTATTAAATTGCCTCTGTATTTATTATTTATTATTTGTATCTGTGCTGTGAATAGTTTTATATTTTCTATATTTGTAAATAAAGTTGTGGTTGATCCTTTGTATATCAATTGTGGTATAAATAATCGTAGAAAGGGAACTTGCGGGATCAGAAACAGCAAATGAATCGCCAGGTAGGCAGCCTACAAACGATAAAATACTACAAAAAGTGGCTAACGTGAATAAATATATGCCCGAAAGAGTAAAGTTTAATGGTATCACCAAGAAAATAAACGTATACTTATTATTTATTTGTAAACTGGCTAGTGGGTGATTAGTACAAAATACACAGACAAATTTCACAAGCTTTTCAAAAATCTATACAAAAATCTATATTTTTAGCATTCGTATACCCAACAACTGTAAATGTATTTTCACGCATTCGTGATGTATCTTCCGCAAATTTATTATTTTACAACTTGAATGACACGTAACTTGGGTAGTTAAACTCCCACCCTTCCCACAAACTTGGGGTCATTCCGCCCATAATACATGGGATGCAACAGACTGTCACTATACCCCCATATATAGGGATTACGGGGACTCTTACTACTCATATTACATATACAACAGTCATAAACAATGGAAACCAACTTGAGAAATCTTGAACTGGCCATATATGGGTTGTTATATAATAGAACACTTAGAGCCACTTACTGTAGAGAAGTATGCTAACTAACACTAAAGGGTAAGGCCTACGAAGAAATAGTTGAATATCGACACGGTTTTTGTAAGAGAATATAGACACATATAGGTAATTCACCAATTTTTGGTTTTTCCCAGCCATCGTTTTTATGTAGAAGCTATTTCTCTGTATGTGGAACTGCACGTCCGATTATGTGCCAATGCAACACAAAATATAATTCAATATTTTATTATCATATTATTTTATTATCTTCTTTATCAAAATTATTATGACTCTTAGTATGAATTCACGATAAAAGTAAAGCAAAAGACTAGAATGTAATACATTGCACGTTGAGTAGAAGTTGAAGATCAGTGAAGTAATTAAGCTTCTGAATGGACCCGTATAGGCATATTTTGTAATTCTTCCAGCAATTCCATGCTAATAAGGAGAATACTTTAGAGAATGGCTAGACATAGAAGACATATGAACGTTAAAAGCGATATAACACCTGTTTTAGTAAAGTTGAAAAAGTTAGGCAATGACTCAGGTATTTGGCACGATACTTGGCACTACAGCTATTTAAAATTTAAAGATGTCAAACAAAAAATAAATAAAGAATTCAGAAATCCGGCTATTCAAGGCTATATGCTTAACTGGGGTAAATTTCTAGTTACGAGCAATGATAAAATAAGTAATCCTATTAGATACGTTTCTAGAAAAACTTAATTGAGAAGTTATTGTCTTTCAGTACTGGCTCTCTCCGGATCAATTTTAGAAAAAAAAACATAACGAATAAATAATATTTTCTTGGAGTACACTATAAGTATAATAACGCTTTGAATTTGTGCTATAGCTTCTCCTTACATAATAGTGCATTTGGGTGGAACTCGGTACTTACAACAATCTAATCTCGACCATATAGATGAGGTCCTCTGACTGGGCATCGGAGGGAGAAGATCCAGGTCATCTGAAGCTGAATCACCATCTATACCGTAGTCATCGGTAAGACGAGAACGCTCCTTTTCATTGTCTGAAGGAAGTGGACAGTTACAGTTTGCTAGTTCTGTTAAAGCGAAATACCGGCAGGTTTCTGAAACGCATCGTGGATAACAGAATTCTTATTAATGCTAATTTGCTCGAATTTAGCTCGATTTTTTATTCTAATTTATGTTTATTTGCATAAGCTGCATAAGAGATGTGTTTCAAAAACGGGCCGGTATTTCGCTTTAATCTGTTCCGCAGATTAGTTAAGTGTTTTTATAGCGCAGTCATCGTTGTCTAGTTTCGAAACGCTGTGTTATACGATAATTTGTCATAGGGTAGAAAGGAAGCGAATTGAATTGCAGTGTTGAACTGACCATTGTTCTGTCTGTTGATCGTCTGTCTTGTATTGATCGGATGATTATCTCTGCTTCTCGTCGGAGATCTTTCCTCATCGCTGTCCAAAACACAATCTACTAATCGACTCTTCTCTCCATTCTGAAAAATCAAATATTTACACAGAACATGCCTCTGTAGTTTGTAGTTTGCAGATCCCAATACCAATACAATCACAAAATCTTCATTTTTATGGTCTTGTTCAGGTTCTGCTACAGAGTTGTTTGGACTCACTAGGACCTGATATGAAGCCGCATCTTCTTGGTTTTCATTTATGCCCGGATATATGCCATCAATGTACTATATCACTCACCCTTTCTGTTTCCTGTCTGACTCTCGGCGTGGCCAAATCTTCGTCATGATCATCGATTGAAAATACTGTCGACTCCTCTGCAAGAACCCGATCGATACCTGCACATACCGTAGTTAAAATTTGAAAAAAACGTAGTGCGCACCAGCTAGCAAAAGGCAAAAGGAAAATCAATTGTCAGTAAAAAGTAGAACAAAATAAAACAAATTCTCACCCGATGACTTTATCTGATACTTTGCGTAACCATTTGATGAAGATTGCATTCGAACGAAGGGCCACCTGCAAATTAGTATTCTAATTGCCTGCTGTGCTCATAGGATAGGACAACTCTCGAAAATAGGCGGACACTCCGATTCTCGGGTGCGCAGAGACAAAACTTAGTGCGAGGATTTGCATTGCTGCGCTGCGCGGTAAGTCACACCACCATGTATTATTATTTTTTATCATCCACCACGCGTCTATCCGTGTGCGCGGGTAACTGCGCGACGCGTGCACTCCAATTTGTGCGGCTAGCTACGCCGGCCTCTGCGCGCCCGAGGCAGCAAATAAACGCGGTTGCAAACGGAAAGTATGTGCACTTGAACGAGTTTGGAAAACGTACACAACACCGAATAATTGTTATAAAAGCAAACTAATCAATTTTATAAAAAAGATGAGTATTTTCTGCCTCCAAACTAGAAAGAATTGAGTGAAATACATAAAACTTTTTTTTATGTTAGCCACCACGGGAGTTTAGAGGTAAACAATAACTATACACGACTCGACTCAAAGAAAAAAAAAGGGTATATGGAAACGAGAGATAAATTGATATCATGAATAAAATTGTGAAATAACATCAGCTTGGTTGTCAACCAGCAATATTTCATTCTCAAAGACTTCACATTCATGCAGAACTTATTTATTACACACATGAGGCAAAATAACAATTCACAGAATATCACAACGTAAAGGCAAATCAGAAGATTAGGTTCAACAAAGGCCAATTCTTCTCAAAAAGCACCACAAACCCATCGACACTTACAAAAATGTATACAAATATTGTAGCGATTTTCAACAATTGATCAATGTTGAAAAAGTCAAAAATCAATAAACTTATTTAGGCATGACAAAATGTTTCTTCAGAGGCTGCCAGTCCTTATAGTAGTCCACGTCCACGTTCTCCACTGTGGCTTGCTTAGTGATCACCATATTCAGAGAAGATTCGAACATGAACGACTGAAAAATGAGGATTCAGAGGGGTAAAACTCCCCAGCTAAACTCGCTTGGGAATACTCTCCCCTAGTGCAAAGTAAAAACTACGATGTGGAATAATCTACAATGGGAATTACGCTTTACGCCTTCCCGAGTCACTTTGATTTGTTGATGTAAGTTTTTACTGCAATATTTATGGTGAATACGCAAGTACACCAGTGGACCACAAGGTGCAAACCATAGTAATGCCCAAAATTAGCATACCATAGTTCCATCGGCAACCCTCTGTGGTTTCAGTTCGCCTTTGGAACAAGCCTCAAAACAGGCGGCATCCGGACCGTGAGGAGTCATCATAGAGTGGAGGGAACAGCCTGGAATACCGAATCAATCAATATGCTATTTGGAATCCATTTATATTTATATCTATGATCAATCGATAATAAATGCTACTAAAGTACTCAAACAGAAGCACAGTGTATGTACATGAAAAACGTGTGAAAGTCATGTGGCCCCCACATTTTGTTAAGCCCGTTGACAAATTTGACAAATACTTTTAATTTGATGGGACTAAGTCAAAAACTGGTTCTAATTCAAAGTACAACACAAACCTCCAGGCTGGAAACCGCCCTCTTTGGCCTCGTATTTTCCAACGATCAGTCCCATATACTCGGACATGCAATTGCCTGGAAAAAGGATAATTACGGATAATTTTTTTGTAAATTATCTTCTTCTTATGTTATGTACTAGATTTTCCATGCTAGAAAAAGGCTAGTCAGCTGGTTCATCATATCTTACGGTTAGAATTCACAGACCGCGGGCAGCCGAGATAATTTTGCTTGCAAGTTCCCAGACCCAAGGAATTGTCGAGTACCGATTAATTATATATATATACTTTTTTTTATAAAACATACGATGGTAGTAAGGTGGTCTGAATGTGTTGTCGGCCACTGCCCATCTGGGCGGGAAAATGACAAAATCAGCAATTGCAGTGCCCGGCTTAGCTGATGCCGCAGTGAGGACTGTGAAGATTGAAGGGTCCTGGAAAAGAGTAAATTACAGATTTAATAATAAAAGTGGTTCCATGTTCTTTAGTGCCTTTTAGAAATAAACATAACAATTCGTTATCGAAGTGTTTCAGCATGTATACATATGTATATTTCACGTATCTGAACTGGTAGTCAAGTTTCCCTACGCAGTATAAAAAACTGATAAGATACAGGAAATATGCTACAATTCAATAATTACTAATTAATTAAATATGTTTAGAAATCCCACTCACCGCATGATCAAACGCGACTGAATTGATCACCATGAACTTCCTCAGATCGTACTTGTAAGGGCAGTAGTTCCCGTGCCAGGCGACCACGTCGAAGGGAGAATGATCCTGCATATCAACAATTAATGGTCATAGGATTGTAGGGGATCACTAGAACAGACACCTCAAATTGGTGGGAGTCGAACCCTGCTTATGCTGGAATCAATAAAATGGGTAAGCTAGTATGAGGCAATTGACCAAGTGCGCCTCGTTTTGTGGCACATTATTTTTTTCTTGCTGTTTGTGAGGTAAGTTACGAACAGCGTAGTTAAATTGCTATTATTGTACCTGTTCAGCCGCGAAGAGTTGGCCCTGGTACTTGGATATCATAGTGAAAGGCACGTCCTTGTCCTCAAACCAGGCGACTGGTGTCTCGAAGTCACGAGGGTTGGCCAGTCCGTTTGCGCCTAAAAGTTTCATAATGAATTATCAAGCGATAAAATAAAAAGTTCTTTATGCGCTGAAATTCTTCACATATTGTATTTGAAGTGATTATTGTACTTGTAGGTGGTTAAAATCATAATAAAATATTCAGCGTATACCAATTGGTCCAAGATCAGGCAGCTGGAAGTGTGTGCCGTAAACCTCCAGAATATATCCTCTGGACGGTCCTCTGACCGCGACTGAGAAGCGGATTCCCTGAGGGATCACGACGATCTCCTGTAATAGGAATGGTTATACTCAAAGTTGATTCTTCCGAAACTACGGGCTACGGGATGACGTCTTTAAGTTGGTTCAGCCAGTGCAGTGTTTTGCTTTAGCCGTCCATTTAAAGCAAACAGGTTCGATTCCTGTCCCATTGTTTCCTCTTCCCTATAAATTTATTTTCCCAAAAAAACAAGTAATTTTAAATGTTTACAAGTAATTTTAAATGTTTTCGACAACAGAAGTAAATATAAGGCCTACCTGAATTCCGACAAAAATACGGCCAAATTCCGTGGTGATTTCTAGTTCTCCTTGTTGAGGCACTGAAAATATTTTAATTATTTTTGGTATTTGATTGTATCGCTAGCTGTGGGTCAAAGGCATTAGAGGAACAAAACATATCTTACACATTGTGAAACATGATAAACACTGGAGTAAAAATGAAGCTCCAATCTAGACATTTATAAACAAAGTACGGAAAACTATTCAAACGAACCAATCAAAAAGTCTCCGTCTGCATTGTACATGGCCTTGTTGTCCATATTCTTATTGCATGCATACATATGGATTGAGAGGCCAGTGCGGGACACGACGTCCCCTCCCCCGCATACTGTGTACAACCCCTAGAAGGAGTTGGAATAAGCAAATATAAGTAAAATCTCGATTGGTTATGCATTTGAGAAGTGTAAGCATGAGATTTTTCTTGCTGCTGTTTTTTTAAAGCCAAGTTTCATCTTATATGAGCGGTGTTCGCTCGAAAGAAATAACTGAAATTCTCAAATACAAGGTGGCTTAGCTGCCCAGTGCCAAAGCAATTAGAAGCAAAAACCAAAGAACAGGATTGTTAATTGTTAATGGCAGATTTTCCCTCCCTTCCTCCCTCTCCCTTCCTATCTCTCTCTCTCTCTCTCTCTCTCTCTCTCTCTCTCTCTCTCTCTGTCTGCGCTAGCTACCTCAGGAACTAACCCCACGATTACGGTACCGTCAAGTTACCATAAACTATCCTAGATAATAATTACGCTAATTACCTGTATAAAGTCTGTCGGTTTGTCCGGGATGGGGTGTGGATGCCATCTGTATTGGTTCGGGTCCGGTGGAATCCCCGTGAAGTCATTGGTGAATCTGACTTGATCCACTACTTTGAACGGGCGGTGCACAACAGAAGGACGGATACGGTAGAGCCAGCTGCAATTCAGAAATTGCACTGATTAGCAACAAGTGCAGTACAACAATTGATAAACAAAGAAAGTCGGAAGGGTTCAAGTAATAAATGAGTAATGTAAGTCTCTTTAAGCAACAAGAACAAGAGCACAACCCTTAACATGGATACATGCGAAAATTAAGGGCAAAGCTCAAAAGTTAATAATTTTAAACCTTCACTTTGTTTTCAAACCAAAAGACACTCCATCAAACTTAGAGCGTAGTGTAACTTGCCCAATGTGAATACTGCGCAAAATTATCGGTACATAAAAGAACTAAGTGTACTGTAAGACGAAGAATAGTATATAATATGGGATGTCAAAATCTATCTATTTTACTATCTTTATATTCCATGCATATCTGAAATAGGAGGAGAAGAAGAAGAGAAACTGACAATAACAGAACAGGGCCCGCAGGGGTTATCCACTCAGTTGAGGGGCCGGGTGGGCCGATGTCCAACAATTAGATTAGGGGCTTTAGGGGCTTTAGAGACCCCGGGGAGGGTCCCAGACACCCAATAACACTTCCCACTAACCATTTGGGATGATTGATGTTTACAAGGGGAATAGAGTTTATAGATATTGATAGGGCCAAGCAAATATTACATTTATAAATTCCTGTGGTATTGCACAAATACTCTTAGGCGAAGGTTAGTTTACTAATATTTTTCGTCATTTTACTTTGAATGCATTAGTTTGGCTACCGTACAAAAATAAATTTCCTTGCTAACTAATTTCCTTGTAAGGAACAAAAACATTTCCAATGTTAAAAACAGGGCCCGTATCTCCCAGGTGGGCTTTTGAGGTGGGCCAAATTCCAGAAAACATTTTTCACCAGAGGAATAAACGGGAATGCTCTCCTGTCAGCGTTCCTTCCCAGCGTGCCCGGACGGGTGATTGATAGTGTTCGGTAAAAGCCGCATTGGCATACATACGCAATTAGCATAGAGGGGAAAACCAAGTTGTGGGGATTAGATTGCAGATGGATGGAAAATTCTATTATGGTAAAGGATTGTGTAAAGGATTTTGAAACGGATTGGTCGCAACACGACATAACATTAAAAAAAAGATAAGATACGTGAATATTGAAATGTTTCAGTCAGTGTACACAATAGACACTTGGGAATAATTTGTATTCCGAAGGCGTCAATGAGTCACAATCTACGGTTTACCAACTTTCTTACAATTAGACTATTTATCATGTTAATACTCATAAAACAAGCAAGTGTGATAGGCGAAACAAATAATCAACCCAAACACCGCAAATATTTCTATTATATTACCTCATAATTTGATCATTATTGAATATTGATAACTCCAAAATAATACTTTGAATTCTTTTTGTTATTATTTACTAACAGGTCAAAATCGAAAGACCACAAGATTAGCCCACCTCCTCTTATTCTCCTTACGTGGCGCAGTGAATGCAGTTCCCGAGAGCTGCTCTGCATATAAGCCATGGGGGCACATCTAAAATGACAATTTACTTGTCATTCATTGCCAATGATATCGTTGTCGTGACAAGTATCCCACATAACGAGCATGTAATTTGAGGATTAAGCAATGTCATTACCAGCGAAACTAACTGGAGGATAAAGTGTGTACACTTTATTTTATTGGTATTTTATTTATTCAATATATTTGGTGTTTTCTCTTTTACAATGTAAAATCCACAATACCTGAGGACTGTTCTGCCCAACAGGTAAGGCATTGGGGACTCGTGGATCACTGCTAGCGAACTCATTGCCAAAGCCCGTTTGATACTTGAGCTGAAAAAATTAAATATTAAATAGGATTCATAATATTCCCTACCGTATAACGACTATTATCATTTTTAACCAAGATTCAGTATAAGGATAGTGACAAAGAGTGCTTCTCTCCAGAAAGCACATTTCAACATGTTTCAAAATAAACATAAAGGCACGTTAGCAATTCCTGCAAACGCTTCGTCAGCAATAATCAAACATTAGCATATTGCGTCCACAGTTAATTTGTTAAAGGGAATATGTAGGCACTCAAAATGAGCAAAACAACTGCGAAACTAGAGTTTCCACACCAGACATGAATTTAAGTAGGCGACTGAATATGTAAATTCGAATATTCTCATTTGTATGCAAATATGTCGCTGTTGCAAGCTATATGCCGATGTATGCACACATGCTAAATTTTTGCTCCATCAGACCTGCCGTGTAAGCCGTGGCAGTAAACGCGTTTACTATGGAAAAGGTGAACTTTGAAAATCATTTTCTTTTAAATGGGAAACTTTTAACAATTTTTGTTGTTGTTTCCTTAATGAGGAATACACATTCTATTAATACATCCTAACTTCAAAAAGGGCATACATATTCCCTTTAACTTCAAGTAAATTTGATTAAAAAATATTAGTTTAGGTTCTTATAAAACATACGACATACTTTTAGAACTTTGACACAGTTTTATATTTAGAATTGTTTTCCTTTGCCCCTTACAAAGGCTTTGACTTCTTTCGTAACTAAATTTCCAGAAATATCTCATTTTCTCTTCCAATCTAAACTCAAAACCACACCATATAAAGGTGACCCCCATTTCAAAGAAATGTGCCGTTTGGCAGCGAAAGCTATCAATTTGTACGCACAACAAACAGAAACGTGCGAATCAAAGGAAAGTGAATAAATAAGGAAGTACTAATTATTAATAATATTGTGAAAGTCTATACTTATACTATTAGGGGACCTAATAAGTCTGAATAAAACACAAAGCAAATATAGTTTTCTGGGGAAATATCCGAACTAACCTAACTTTTTAATAAGAAAAATTGTCTAAAGAAAGAATAAAGTACTCATAAATTTGGTGGTCACCATACAGTACACAAATTTTGACTATTATATCGGTTGGCAAATATAGCCGCCGTTTACTGTACAATTAAGGAAGCTAATATTAGTTCAGAAAATGTGAGAGATTCCGTTCCATGAATGGAAATTATGAAAAGTTGACGCGCTTTTTCAACTTTTCCAAACAAATCCAAAAATATAAACATTCAGAGTGAAAGACAATCAATTCCCTAGGGAACAAATGTAGTCACATATTTTGATAACACAAAGAGGACAAGTCAGAAAAATACTGACTGATAATTACTAGGGCACAATATATTTGAATAAAAACAAACTGACGAAAGTTGGTGCAACATGAGCGCCACTTCCACGCCACTTGCGCGACATCCTCCCCTCTGTAGAATTAGAACATAAAAAAACTGACCTGCTCAAATTCGTTCACCATCCTTGCTCAGTGTCCAAGTGGTGCTACACTGCGTGCACCTCCTCTTTTAATATGGGCGTGCTCAGGTGCCCGCCTCCCCCAAAGCCCACGTGCGGGCTGATAACACCCATCGCGATTGTATATCAATCACTTTCAAGGAAACAGACACAACTAACGCCAAGGAACTTGATGGCCATTGCCAAATGTCTACTGTCTACTTTAAATTGCATAATATACAAGCCCTTCCTTATACGATACCCCGTCATAAATCATTCACATATCAAATTTGCGTAATCATCTACCGTAACAATTAACTAGTCAGACCTCACAACCCAAATAATATGCTAATCATCCCCTCCCCTCACCACCAGTGTGCTCTAATCTCCCTGAATCACTACCCTTCTCAATCTGCAAAAATGATAAACTAAAAATGATAAACAACACATCTCTGATAACAAAACACTTTATCGCAACAAGACGGAAAGGGGTCAACCACTATTACAATAACCAAAACAGCACGGAAATAAACCAGAAAACAACACGGAAAACAAATAGACACTCTCTAAAGGTAAGAAATAAAGTTAACAAGTAAATAAAAAGTGTAAGTAATGATAATCTTGTCATGCTTGCCATATTTCAATGATACTAAAGTACAACACATTCAGCAACTACTTGGGAACCACAACACCGGTAACACAACAAATAACATGCAAAACAGCACTGGTTCAATTTGCAAACGATAGTCAACAAGTCTGATGTTCTATATGCACCTAAGCATCATAACAAGCACGAACAAAATACAGTCATAACATCACACAAATAGGGGCGGGTTAGATAGGTTAAATATAAATCAATTGACGAGCTAGCGAACAGTGTGGTGCTAAGTGAAAAGCGGCCCGCGGTGAACGGTATGGGTGACCATCCCCGCGGGCCAAGGACCACTCAATTAGACCAAGCCTTCGGCACAGCCTCGGTGGACAACAGGCCTTCTCCTTAGAATCTCTTCTGCTGGTCACGTCTTCTCGTCTGGTTATCAGCACGCTGTCCCCATGCTCCCTTCTGTCCCTGGCGCTGGTCTCCGCGGGCACCCTAAATTAGCTAGCATTACGGACATTTCTACAACAAAATGCTTACTTTCTTCCCTTTCTGTTCTACGAGAAAACAACACATTCATATGGAAGACTATGTATAAAAATGGTTAGACCATACATTGCAATCGGAAACTAAACATTTATAAACCAAGAGTACTAATCAAAAACAATGAAGGGAACTACTGAGAATCATCCCTCTGAACAAATGTCTCAAACAAACCAATTACCAATTTCACCTGACAGACACAATAACCATAATGACTAGACTACAACAAACCAACTACACAATTTCCAAACTACACACTAACACATAGATACTGACTCCATTTCTTGGACCAAAAAAAGGGATTAATTTGAATATGACCTGTGTCTGCTTCTTCTTGTCGTCTCCTCCACGGTCGGTTCTTCCCGCGAACCAGACGCCCTGTCCAGAGTAGCCCCTCCCCCCGGAGCCACGCGGCTCCATGATCTACAACAATTTATTCATATAATAATGTTCTTATGACTACCTACGTAAGTAATGCGCGCAATACTAAACCATACAAGTTCCAAATACAAGTTGAAAACAAAGCCTAGACTAGGTATACACGAACCTGTTCATTGTTCTCTGCAAGAGTTTGCAGCTTATCAGTCAGATGAAGAGCAAGCAGCTGCAGTCTGCTAGGTTCGACGCGGTGCATGATCAGACAGTCGGTAGGCTCATCCAAAGTAGCCGACAGCTCTTCGTTGATGATCATCTTGCTGAAATCAAGCAACTATTCACCAGGATTGGAAAATTAATTAGTTGTCACTTTGGGTTCCAGGAAACATATTACGATGCCAAACAAATCAGTAACCAGAATATGGCACAGTTTACCTGATGATGGCGTGCACCTGCTTCTTGTCCAGCTCAAACATGGTGCTCAGCTTGTTGAGAGACACGGTCGAGTAGACGGTTGCGTACATGAGGAGATAGGTCCTGACAGACTCCTCCTGGATACGACTCACCACCATCTTCTTCACTTCCTCAGCGTTACGGAACAGGTTCCACACCTTAACACAACCTTATTGAAAAGCTAAGGTTCCCTTTGGTCGGTGGTTCAATACAATGTTCAAAGTCTTGACCGCAAATAGTAAATCGGATAGCACAAAGAGGCATGCCCTCTGACAACACATATAGCTCATTCTGGCTCGAAGGATGATCCAAACTGATCCACAAACCTTCTGGTTCATCTTCTCGTTGACAATATAATCGCGGCACTTCTTCCAGTCTCCGGCCAACATGGAACGCGACGCGGCCACCACATGCTCACGAGTATTCTCTGGAGGACCAACCAGAGAAGACTAAAACATAAAACGAATTAGTTTGCAAAACAATCGATCCTTGTTGGAAAAGTGCCACTCCACATTCAAAATCCAAATGATCCAAAACTAAACTTTTAGCTTTTAGCACAGAGGTGCACATTCTAACTTCTCACCTTCTCATTCTGCTTGAGTTGATAATGGAATGATCTGGAGAGGAGTCTCCTTCTCATCTCAAACTCATGGCTCGCCATATGGGGAATCTCGAGCAACATGGAACAGATGAGATAGACACACTCCATCAGCTCCACATTGATGTGCATGTGGTAGGGGATCTGGCGGGAACGCTCCAGCTTTTCCTGCAAACACATTTTAGTTGAAAAAAGCGACACACAATCGCATTTCAAGGAAACCTAAAGTGCGTATAGTATACAATATGAGACAAGCCCAAGTTAAAAAAAAGACCAAAATTATCGAAGCCAAAAGCAGACCTGTTCAGGAGATCTCTCGTGCTGACGCATAGCGACTCCCTGAGCAAGGAGCTCCTTGGCTCTCTGCGTGTTCTGGATCTCCGAGAGTCCTTGGTGGGCCTCCTGAACGAGTTAATATTTAACAATGAACAAATGCAATAAAGTGTAATGCAGTTGACCAACCAACATCGCCGCAAATATGCAAATGTATGAAAGTTAATCTGATATATTCCAAAATTCCTACCCGGATAAATCCGTGACGGAAAGCGCAAAGTCCGAGCTGGCAAATGGTGCGATTGTACAGGATCTGAAAGGAAGTTTATATATAATAATGTGGATTCACAGCCTTCCGAACTACATTCATGCTCTTTCGCCTGCCTAGAAATAAAGTTAATAGGCTTTAATTGAGTATACAGTACCTGAGTGGAGACATCAGAGTGGTCGACAATTGCCTGGAGATGACTCATCAGCACCAGATCCCTGGCCTTGTGCCATTGGTCGTGCAATGCCAGATGGTAGACATGGCACAGCATTGCACGCTGACGCATACGCTTCTCCTCGTCAAGCTGAAACAATACATGATAAGCAAAAACAATAATCTTGCAAGAAGGGCATTCTCTATAGATGTAATTCGTGTTGTACTGAGATACCGAGTTCAGAGAGTTGCTTGATACACGCCATAATTGAACACATTACAAACAAACAAAATAATTAACCTACCGCGTAAATCTTCTTACACAAATTCTCGATGGTAGTTGAAGGATCGTCGTCGCCTTCGATCGTTTCCTTGTACTAAACACATTTTTTTTCAGCATTTTTATTCAAAATAAGTAAATAAATATATATATATAATGGTTTATTTAGAAACGCATACAGAGATAAAATGAAATGCATAGAGCAACGTATGGGTAAACCGAATCCACTAGAGTAAAGGGTTCAAGTCCTTCACTACTTACAGGGATGAATACATATACTACAGAAAACAAAGATAAACTTGAGCAAAATGTATAATTTACTTATTTAATTTAATTCGACTTAGGTTGACTTAGACCAGTCTTATACAGCATATGTCTCACATTTAATTCTGCCACCGGATTGTTTTTCTTGGCCATAACTTTGGCTACCCTATCACAATGTTTTTTCTGCATGAGGGTAATCCCGTACTGCTCACATATGGACAATTCATCTGCCTCAGCTAGCTCGCGGGGAGTTTGGGGCAATTGGGGTGTGGGTGACAATTGTTCGGTTTGTGTCTCGCGGGGTTCTTCAATTGCTTGTGGGGTCGAAGGGGGCGATGACGTCATTGGTTCGTCTGTAGTTTGATCACGCTGTCGAGCTTCTTGGCGGCGAATGAAGCCTTCACGACGCTGTTTGGGCGTCTCGGCACGGCGTACATTCAGATGAGCCAGATCAGGAGTGTTCTTCAGCTTTTGAGCGAGATCCTTAAAATAGGGCAAACGAAAACCGGCATTCATTGAACAAAGAATAGGCCGAGTGGTAGACTTTGGATTGCCAATGCGGCCGATAATATTAAACGAACCGGGTGAGTACTTTGCAAGAGACATGATTTTGGATATAATATCAAACTCAATACTCACCCGTTCGTTTTCCTCCAAGTTCAAGACGACAAATTGGTCCTTGATTTCGTATCGGTGAAAAGATTCGGAGATTTCTTCACGAATAAATGTCTTCAATTCAGTGGATAGTTCGGCGATAGTTGATTGAATGATTTGGCGAATAGAATTATCTGGTCGGGAAATAGGTGTGGTAGTTGAATCGATGGTATGGGACATGTTGGTGTGAGACGCGGAGAGTGCAACCGCACGCGGCCGATACACACAGGCGAATGTAAAGACGAGAAGAGAGAATTGTCACACAAGTTCCTTTGGGACAGGGCATAAACCTCGCCGGTGAGTCTGGAGGTGGTTCGCGAAATTTTCCCTGTTTCTGATACGTTTCTAATAAATTCCTCGTACCACCTCCGGGCTTCCCATACCTTCTATGCTAATTCCGGAGGTGTTTCAGCCATGAGCCCTCTAAATTTATGCTATATTCTAATTCCGGTGGTGGTTCGCCGGTGAGCTCGTCAGCGGGCTTAGGCTATGCTTTGGGAGTTCAGTGGTTCGGGGGCGTATTGTACAATTATCCGATACAACTCAGTGGCAACTGCTGACTACAGCATTTTTACAAAAACAATGAAACATGGCGAAAAAAAAATTGTGAGTTCAGAAAATCAAAATCAACTACCAGACCAACCTTGTAGTAAATGTGCTCAATCTTGAGCATGTACGTCTTGCACACTTCATCGTTCTCGAAGTATCCGAGGTTGCTTCTGTCATCCACATATTTCTGGGTTCGATCGATCAACTGGCAAATATCCTTCTCGCCCTTCAGCCTAAATTGAATGATTAGTGAATGAGGTTCTAAACAAATAAACTAACCAGACAGCACAATATCAACAAGTGTTGCAAGTCTAGCTGTAAGCTGTCCATCTATATTATACTTATTTATTTCGTGGACAGTTCGAATGACACTAGGAGGAGCGCAAACAGCTGCCAAGTGGATTTTCCCACTAGCGCAGCTTAACGCCAACCTCTTATACATAACACAGTCTTTAGTAAGGTATATCAACTAACTTCTCCATATAATCAGTGGAGTGACAGTCTGCATTCTGGAGGATCTTGGTCAGTTCGGCATCCAGTCTCTGCACGGACATGAGCACAGAACCATTGATACGGAAAGGTTGCTCCTCATCCTAGAATACACATTGTGAAATATTATACAATAAAAACACCAGATAAACATAGATTTGTGGAATTTCTGCAATTGTATAAGTATATAGAATAAGATAATTGGTAATGTACTACGGTGAACTGGTGGACAATCACAATGAGGACTGAGAACTAGGGAATCGGAAAAACAGGTAAAAATCCAAGCAATTTTGAGAGACGAGAGAAACAGAAAAAAGGAACTGAAGCAGTAAATGGACCAAAGAGAGAGAGGAAGGCAAAAGGGGAGAAAGACCACGTCAATGGGACTAAATGGACTGGCATAATGGGACAGAAGTGGGCATTCACAGCGTAAATGAATGGACGGACGCCACAGAAATGGGCTGTCAAAAAGCATAGTGCTAGTAATAACACAATGTGAAAATAGGCAAGGACGGAAAAGTTAACTGACAAGCCAGCCAGGCACGCAATTTCGCAGTTTTTATAAAATATGTGAAGATACTTGTATTGATAATAAGAATATTGTAACTTGCAACATCGTACAAATCGCGATCTCGGAGGAGAAAGAAGCAAGAATAAAAAAATAGGGTATCCGAAAATAAATAAAAATAACAACCCATTCGAACTTAGTACGACGGAGCACTGAGTAGAAAGTACCTATTTATCAATTCTACACCTACACACAAACTGACGTAGTAAGTTATCATGTACAATATAGAAAGTGATATATTTGAATGTCAGAACAATCACGCAAAATCATTGCACAACGGACTTCAGCTATTGTTCTCTTACGGAAACATAAAATACCCAACATCAACATGTTGCATTCTGTGTTACATCGATAAAGTGGTGTGTGCAGGATGGAGATTTGAGAACAAGCAACCAGCAGGCAAAGTGGTGGTGTGGGAAAGAAAAGAAAGAAAAGGCGAGTGAGGGAAGCATGGAAGAAATAAGAACAGGCAGTCCCAAAACGGGACAGGCCCACCATGACAACCGCAAACACAATGAAACTAATGGTCGCTATGGGAAATGGAAATCTGGACCGGAGAAAGAGTATTGAGAGAGAGAGAGAGAGAGTACAAAGACGACAACCAGTTGAACACTAGTTCTGCCACCATAGTTTAGCGAGATCGGATCTGGCGGAAAATAAGTAGCCCTAGCATCGAAAGTTAAAGTTGGGGACAATTGTGGCGTGACGGCAGAGAGAAATCCATATTATATAATTATATTTAATAAATAAACAACCGTGCCAAAGTCAGAACATAATGATATAATGTCGTGTTGTGGTAAGCTAAGAGAGAACTAATAGAAGCGAGAATATAATGAATGTACAATTTTGAGACAATATTTACAGACATTCTAAAACATTATGCAAATAGTAAAACCATCATGTTCTGCAATAACGACAATGGCAATTAATTCGCGAACATAGTTGTGAGGCAGCAAAAAGGAAACAATCAGAGCAGAGCACGCCAAATTCGCGTAGCACATCAATGGCGAAAAGTGATCACGATCACGTACGAACAAGACAAGACGAAACGGCATCGATCAAAAAGATCAGAACTTCAATTAAATGGTACACAGAATTGGAATAATGTAAACAAAACCAACCGTAACATTCTCCTCCTCCTCGCTAACTCTGAGGGACAGCTCCACTCCAGATTCGTCAAGCAATTCAATGAGAGTGTTGATTGCATCGAGGGTCCTATAATCAACAAACACATGTACACGTTAACAAACACACAAAAAAATACAAAACAAAGTGTCGTTGATCGTTAGCGAGGAATAAAATGTAATACAAGGTTTACATTTTATTTTACACTTTTACATAAACGAACTAAAAAGAAAGAAAAAACTCACTTGGTCCAGGTGGCAATATCCATGCAATCACTGATTCTAGTGCTCAGATCAAAGAGGACCGATACAATGTTAAACAGGATTTTGACCAAGATTCCGTTGCCCAATTTCTTCTGAAACAACAATCAAGTAGAAAAATGTGTCGACAAAACCTTCGCGGCTTCAAGCTAATATACAAGGCTACTATCATTATCATACTTTACTGTGGATCAAAAATCAGTGTAATATCAGAACTCAGTACAAAAAAGTTAGTTTATAATTAGCATACTTTATTGTGATCAAAAATCAGTGCAATATCAGAACTAGAACAGAAAAGCTAGTTTATATCATTATCACACTTTATTGTGGATGGTGGATCAAAAATCAGTATAACAGAACTAGAACAAAAAATATAGTTTAACTCACATCAACGGCAATGTTGTACAATTCCTGAAGTGTGCGAACAAGTGTCTTCTTGTTGCACGACTTTCTACCGCGGGAAGCAATCACTTCAGTCAACTTTTCGATCATCGCCTGGAAAGGAAAGGGTGTTCAATGTACGTTGGACTCCTTGAATGGTTTCGACTATTTGACCGAACTAAACTACACAATATGTCGTACGTCTAATATCTTGATTTAACGGATAAAAATAAAGCCCTTAACAATTCAGATCGACGTGATCAACGATACTCGACACCCATATCATTTGAAACATAAAAAAGTAAATCCAAACCCAGCTCAGCTGACCTTGTGAGTAATCTCCTGTTTGGCATCGAAAAGTACAATTTTCTCTTCCTTTTTGCCCACTTCGGTCCATTCCTCGTCATCCGACTCGTCTTCAGCAATTACCACAATCTTCTGGAAATATTGTTTATAATATTCACAAATATAGCAAGATATTGTTGACCCGCGGTATAGCAATAATCATCTTAGTGAAGCATCACATAAAGCTCGAAAAACTCAACATTTGAATTTGATAAATAAAAAAATTAAAATGAAATAAAACTAGCCTGCTTCCTCTTTCTGTCCTTCTTCTTATCATCTTCTTCGGTCTTCTTGCCCTTTCCTTTGTCGTCACGGAATTCCTTCCTAAAAGAAAACAAAGAAATGGCCTACAATTCTATCAACTGATTTTTTGAAAGGAAAACAAAAGAGAGCATCAAAACCACCTATCCTATTTGGTTATGAGAAATTTAATATCTGAAAATTTACTCATTAAAAGAGCGCAACGCCGTGAGAGACGAGACGTGAGAGTCAAGATGTAGCAACCCACTTCAAGAAATACTGTCGGAGCTGTTCCATTTTCATGGCTTCCATGTCAATTTCTGATTCGGTATCCGAACTGTGGGCATCGGACTCGGACCAGTCAGTTTCCTGAACAAACGACGAAGTGAAAATAGCGAGATAGCAAATCCATTGCAATTCCAATAATGAATTCATAATGATATGATGATACCACCTACTATAAAACGAAATATGAAAGTAAGCAATAAAAGTCCAACAAAAACAAAACACAAACCAAATCACTTGCATCCAGATCCCTATCTTCGATCACCTTCTTCTTTGCTGGAGCCGCAGGAGCTTCATCCACCGGAGACTCATTCTGAAGACAGTGCCAATGAGGGAACAATATTCAACAGGTGAAAAAGGTCAAATATGATAACAGAATAAAAAGGGTCTTCACAAATCTAGAGATTTTGGTGCTATTGGTTCACCTGAAAGAGTGGCTGTTTTTTTTTATATGATAAAATGGTGGATTGATCGGTCCGGAACGCAAAAAGGGTAATAATTACCCTTTTTGCATTCCGGACCGGTCAGTCCACCACTTTATCACCCAATATCTTCGTGAGTATTAAAATGGAACACTACTTTTTGTATTCCAAATTTTTATTAACCCTTATAGAAAATAAAGAAACAAAAAAAGAGACACTATTTCAGGTGAACCGATCCCTTTAAGACGTTCATAAAACATTAAATAGTTGACCTTGCTCTCGACTTCTTGTTGCTCTTCTTCGTCAGGAGTCTCGTATCCAACGGGATCCGGCTTCTTCCTGTATTCGACCATTTCATTTTCATAGTCCTTGATGTACTTGCGCAGTTTGGATCTCAACAAGTTCAATCCACTGGCATTTCCCTTCGACATCTTCTGCAATGAACAAGTTGCCGAAGTAATCAACTGAGCATCTACACTATTTCGACATATAACTCAGTCGAGGTACAATTACCTCGAACAAATTCAAATAAACAGAAGACCACAATGTTTGCACAATAAAATAGAGGAAAACGAACCTTGCGCCCTTCCTTGTCCTCCCATACTTCATTAATGAAGTCCTCAAGTTCAACAAGATATCTGACGTAAAATTTGGGAGCAATCTGCTTTTGGCGACGCAGTAGCGGCTTAGCTTTGTTGAACGCGGTGTCAATTTCAGCGAATACTGAAATTTAAAAAAAAAGTAATTCGAGCACGGACTTCCACGGGACTAACAATAAAGTCGAGAAATGCACCGAAAGAGGGAACTCACCTGCGAATGGCGTACTGGTACTATATTGTGCGACTATGAGACAACGAGCATACGAGACTAAGTAACTCATTTATAAAAATCAAGAAGAAAATAAACAAGAACGTCCTGTAACGTTAAGGTTTCAGGCGCCTCGTATTTACGTGAGGGATAGCACATATAGGGAATTCATGGGGCAAAAGCATATGCGTAACTGAGCAAAAAAAAACACTTACGTTCGATCATTTTGGAAAAGTCCCTGATAGTTTTGACATTTTTCATCTTCTTAATGGTTTCCTTGAGGTCGTCAAACTTTCGCTCTTTGCGGGACTTGACAACCTTCTTCTCTTCATCTTCAGAGTCACTGATCGCAAAATCACGAATTCTAAATAATATTGTAAAGCCAATTTGTTCTTTCTTTTTGCATCAATAATAAACACAATACTTTCAAACATTGTAGTCAACAAGAAAATTATTAACGAGAGCGCACCCATAGAGTCACTGGTAGCAAAATCTGGAGATGCTAAAACGAAACCAAAATAGAATTGTGGAAGTAACAACAAAGAGGCAAAGAGCTTACACTGTCTTCTTCTGCACAACGCGAACCTCCTCATCACCGCTGGAACCGTCTGATTCAGAATCAGAGCTCGAGACTGCTCCGCGAAAAAACTTCGACATGTTCTCCGAGTATAGAGAGACGAGCTCTAAATTTAGCTTTGTTAATAAAAGCCAACAGCACAGCCAAAAAGTAAGCAGGAAATTTCGAACAATAGCCTTAATGGATTCCCTCAAATTCACGCGCACGTTGCTCTGGGCCAGAAAAACAAGTTTTGTATTCTTTGCTAAATTTGAATGTTTGTGGCTTGGCGAAACGAACAAAACGACACATTGGTGGGTGCTAAAGTGGTAGGGCACACTTAGAAAGAAAGTCCCATCGCCTAGCTGAAGACATCTAAAGAATAGATAAAAAGAAACCAAAGAAAGAAGGAAACCACCCAAATGATGAAATGGAAAAAGGATCGTCGAATCGAATGGGGTCTCGATGTATGGCAAAAATTGCCGGATTTTGCTTCCAAGTATGGCTTTAATTACCGTAGATTGGCACTACACGAGAACAACTACAGACCGCCAAAAAATGGTCCCGCGGCGTTCGCCACAGGACTATTTTTTTGGGAGCATGCATAAACTGTGCATTTTCGCCTCCTCTAGTATTATCAATGGTGCATTTTCTAACTTTCAAAGGTGTATGCAAAATCGTACACGAGATGCAATTTGATACTTGGAAGCAAAATGCGCTGTTTTTGCCATACATCGAGACCCCAGAATAATGAGAGGAGGCGTGGCCGAACACCGGTGCGCGTTTGAAACATTTTCCGGCACGTGCCTTATACCTTGTCCTTTCTTACTGTAAAAAAACAAGCGGGCTCTTTATGTGTATACTAAAGAACGAATTCTGCACGTAATTCGAAGGATATTCGTTTATCATTAAACTTAATTATTTGACAAAGTAAAGTGAGTTATACTGGCGTTTACATCGATTTAGTTGACAAGGAGCGTTATACAAGTTATACTGACTGAAGTTTACACTGGCGTCATCACATCTCGCTCTGCGTTTCCCTTGTCGGGGACCAAAGAAGCCCCTCTATTCTATGAGGCGGCTTATAATCTTCACAGCGTTCAACTTTCTGACACCTCTGAGTGAGAAGAGCTTCTGCGCGTCAAGGTCTGGGGGAGCTGCAATAGAAAAAAATCAGTGCCATATACTCTTATGAAACTCTACGATTGTATAGGCACCTCGGGAAACGTTGCTTGGAAATCGGGGTGCTCTCCAGGGAAAAAAAGGGGGGGGGGGGGGGGGGCGCTTCACATTCGCTCAAAGTGTGCTACAACTGAAATACTAGATGACTGAATAAGATGTGGAACTGTGATTTTCCCGAAGTTTTGCGTTGTCGGGTCGCCGGTTCTAAATTCGATTTAACAGCTGAAATTAAACAATTATATTATACAAGTCGCCTAGGATTCAGGCGACTATCTTCCAAGGTTTATATAATAATTCACTAAACGGCGTACTTGAAGACGCGCGAAATGTTTACCTACTTATAACGCCGAAAAAATCGTAATTGAATACTCACTATCAAACAAACAAACATAAACTTTCTTTAGATAATAAACCAAGGACCCAGGCGCGTGATTGCTGTATAAACCATAACGTGCAATAAAGACTTTGCCAATAAATAAACTAGAATAAAGACTTTGCGGTTGCAGATTCGGAACCATGTGCAATGTGCTCATAATGCTCATTTTTGTCCACAAAATTTCCACTTGAGCAGCGGAGAGTGTTTTGCATTTTAGCTTGAAACGGCGCCGAAAAGTAGCAACTCGCCAGACAAGAGTACAAAGCAAGAGTAATATAAGGTGCGAAAACAACCAGAAATATGGTCGATTTTTATTTCAAGGGACACATGAGCGCTTTCCCGAACTGATGAAGGTTGCTTGTGTATCTTCTTCTGAAGTCCTAGTTGTGAGACGAATGACCCACCTCGTATTCGCGACATAGTGCGGAATCCACTGCAACTATGTTGAGTCTCTCGCGAGCATCTCTGCCAGACGATCAGCGTAATAGACAATGCATGTGATGTCCTGTGGAACCACACCGGTAATATAAGGTGCGAAAACTACCAGAAAGATAATATATGTTTATTTCAAGGGGAACATATGAAATAGGTATGGATATCTTGATCGACAATATCGATGGCTTGAGCGGCCGTTCTAGGGAACCTCGTTGTTCCCTCTTGTCGCCAGCTTATATTATACCAGACGACTATCGCCGCCTGAGGCGACTTTTAATTCAGGAACACAGAGAACGTTTGTGTGCTACGTTTGCAACGTATCTTGAAAAATCATGAAATAATATTCGATTTTGCTTGCTCAAGGCTCCGCTCCCCTTTAGCCTTTAGATATTCTAATTTTCGTTTCGCTCACACAAAAAAAAGTAAACCTCTCCTTTATATAATAAGATTATCAGGTTCGACCGATCTGAAATATATGCATAATTAATACAGGTTGTAATGTAAGCAATCAAGTGTAATATTATGCTTACATTAAACCCTCTATTCTGTCATGATCCTTGACATATTGTAAAGCATCTAAATAAAGAGTTTAATATAAGAGTTAATTTTACTCATACACACCAAATACCACCCTGGCCGGGATTATATCTAATCTCTTCTCATCTCATTCTTCACGACGAGACTGTGCACGTGGTCCAGTCCAGAGTAGACTTTACTGCCACTTACTGGCCAATAGTTGTTGCGCACATAGAGTTCATATCGTGTACGTTTCGGAAACGATATTAGTTACATCTCATTGTCAGTTCGGTCACACCGACGAAATTTTTTTAAATTTTAATGTACCAATTTATAGGTCAGATTGTGTTTTCACTAATGCTTATATTAAACAATTTTTGAAAGAGAGCTACTGGTTTTATTCGTCCGATAATCGAAAGCAAAAACCAAATTCACCACCATGTTGTGAGATTTCGTCATTTCGTATGCTGCGTATTCTTGTTCGCCAAAAATTATTTTCGAAGCCGTAAAAATGTTTTGTGTGATACCGTAATCTACAATTGCATTACAATAGAAACATGGCGGGATTCACCAACAAGTGTTAAGGGCGCGTTCGGGTTGCTCTTTCCGAAAGAGAAAGAGGCAAAAACCCCGTTCGGGTTGGACCTTTCCGAAAGGATTTAATGCTTTGTGAAAGTGAAAAGTACAGTACACACTTTCCGTGAACACGCAGGGGTTTTATTTTTATTTGAATGTGCACGGTCTGCGCACTTGTGCACAATTTCGGAATTGTATTTTTTCCCGACCGCCGACCTGGCCGCAGGCACATGACAGTACGTGCACAAGACCGGAAGGAAATGCACAGTGCACAATTAAATCGATTCAAATCTTAAAACGAAAACCCCTGCGTGTTCACGGAAAGTGTGTACTGTACTTTTCACTTTCACAAAGCATTAAATCCTTTCGGAAAGGTCCAACCCGAACGGGGTTTTTGCCTCTTTCTCTTTCGGAAAGAGCAACCCGAACGCGCCCTAAAGGTGTATAAGAGCGAATTTATTTTTTTTGTCTTCGATTTTTTTGTTGTTGCGTTGTTTATGTTGTTTTTGTTTTTGTCTCTTTAATTTGCTTTTTCGTTTGCTGATTCACTCTATAAACCGACTTGATAGTAGTAATCTTGATATTCTGGTCTTGTTTTCCAAATGCAGTATTTATTGCGAATGATAATGTTTTATTCATCTTTTAAATAACGTATTTGGTTTGTACACGGGCCGTGGCCTCTTTTGCTTACTTTTCCCTGAAAAGCGCCTAAAACTCTCTGTTTCAGTTTAATGGACTATAAGGGCAGTGCTGATTTGGCGACGTTACTGAGAATCAATAAATCGATCAAATTGTTCATTACAGGTGAGGTGTACAAAGTTCGTGTTTGCGTATGCTTTAATTCTGCATTGTTAACTGCTTTATGACCAACCAGTATAATACTCCTTCAATGACAAATCACCTTCAATCGTCTTCAATGACATTGAGTGATGAGCGAGATGATCTGATTTTAGTTTTTTTTTCAGCAAAATCTCTGGATGCTGCATCATCAGTCTATCAAAGTGCTCTTCAAAATTATTTCTCGCAAAATACTATAAGTTTTAAAAGGTAAACAAAAATCATCCGCATTGACACACTCTGTTCTTCTATGTAAATTATTTTTTGCTTGTAAAACGTTAGTACTATGAATGAATTCGTTTTCCGTTCCATTCCTCATTTATTTACGACTAGTTTGCGATTCCCGAGAATGACACTATCCTATGAAAGACTACTATGCTGCTTGTTTTGTCTCATTGTCTTTGCTTTCAGATTCGGCAAATATTTTCCATTAACCTTGCCACTAAAGTTCGTTAACTATGACGAATCACTACTGTACTCGCCTCATCAAGAGTGTAACTTTACATCGACATCTGTACTAAATCTATTCTTCATAAACGTTACCGTGAGTTTTGGCCTTTATCGTTTTGTGTTTATTATTAGCCATGCGGGACATTGTAGTCAACACGTTGCCCGTGCCCGTTAATCTTATTTGGTAATTTGAACTTTGTATGAAATATGAACAAGAATTAAGAATAACTTGTGTTTCGTGTTCCAGAACGTGGATGATTACCGCTCGAATGTGAGACATCAGGTGTCAGAGTGGTTTGCTGGTGTCTCCAGTCGTCCCGACGTGCAATGGTTAATCGTCGTTGACAGTACTGCAGTAAAGGAGAAGAAGACAAGGTCGACGGTGCTTGACAAAATAAGAGCTGATTTTGCCAAGCATGCTAATAAGTGAGTTTCCAGTTCTATTTTGCGCGTTTGGGAGCATTCCGGCGCGCGTAGAGTGTTTATTTTAAGTGTTTGTTTGTTTTAGTTGTAGCTACTTTTTATCAAGTTTAGAAGCCTGAATCTGGGGTCTTTAGGCTTGATATTTTTAATAGATCTCAATTTAGAGTGATAGAAGTGTGCGAGTCAGTGGAACATGGTTCCTTCTCCACCCTTCTTCAAGCAGTAGAACGATCGATACTCAGCCATCTTACTGTACTTCTGGACGGATGGGAATCTTTCCTGAAGACTTCGAGAGAAGGGCGGAATGCGGATACATGGGACGTCTACAAGTGCATCAATGATCATGTCAGTTCCGGTTTTATTCATCATTCATCTTTCAAACAAACTTTCAACACAGTGCATCTTGTTAGAGAACTACTTGTTTTGCTGGCTTTTAACTAAAAACTAATGAGGTTTCAAATTATGCTGAAAATTAACAGTATCTTGGAACTACACCTACACGAGAATATTTTTTTTTATTTTTCATTTTATGCAGGTTTCGTGCAAAAATACGGTAGTATTGACAGAATCACACCTATTGCGTGGGATATTTTTAAACCCCATCCCATAAAAAAACTTTTCTAGCTTGAGCACGCACGGTTTTACTGGTCCGTTGGAGCATTGGAACACGCATTAAAGTTATACGACGAACTGGACGCGTTTTTGTTCCACACCATTCTACACGCTTCAAAAGGTAAACTACGATGTTCAGATTTTATTTAATATTTTGTTGACTCTTTACTTTTTACCTTGATGCTGAGATTGGGGTGTGGGTCACGTGAATGTTTCATAATAAAGTGAATAAGCCCACATGAAGTTTCGTTCGTGAATAGTACGATTCTCACAGCAGAGTAGACGGTACGATTATACTTTCTGCCAGCGAACTTCCAAATTTTGCCAACTTACCTCGGGCTGTATGAAACTTTTTATGCGTCCGTTCAGTAGGACTGTAGGACAGCGGTGAATGCACATTTCCACATGGTGTTTTGGCGCAGATATACTTTTCCTGTGTTGTAGATTCTCCGCCTTCTTGGCTGGCTCTTCTCTCATGTCCTCTGCCCGTTTGTCCCATTCTTTCGAGTACAATGCCTGCACATCGAGTGGAAGACGATCACAAATCATTCATAGGTTCGTGATCCTATGAAAAGATTATATTGTCTAATAGTCTAATTTTGCTTTATTAGCATTGTGGACATTGGCTTTATTTCATTCGCATTCTTCTGTTAGTAGGCATAACACTGTATATTTACGTTTTATATTTCTAGGTGTTCGTCATATTCTACTATCGCAACAACTACTTCTTAGTCTGTGTATATACCAACAACGTCTTCGAACGTCTACAGGAGTAGCACCTTCGATCAGGTTAGAATGCAATGTTTTGCAATTTACAATATTGTTTATTCTATTTATTCACATGTTCGCTGGGTAGAATATTATTTTCATTGGTTTATTTAGAATCGACTTTGCGGGAATTTTGATCAAGTACGCGCATCACTGTTGGCAAACTGTGGTCGAGCACGGTACGATGAAAAATGTAAGTTGTTATTTCGTTGATTTCGTTCATCTATTAAACAAATGCTGACGCTGCTGGCATGTATTTGCTCCATAAATTTTGATACCACGTGGGTAAAAACCAGCTTAACTTATGAAACAATCTAGCACATAGATAAATGATTGTTTTTTGTAGTTATTACCGTGCGACTTCCGTCTGGCAGTCTGGACTCTCCATCTGACTCGGGATGTGTTTGCCTTGTGTGGCCTTCTAGCTGACCCTTCTTCTGTTGATGGATCTGCCATCGCGGCTGCTCATCTCAACATTGCACGTTTTGATGCGGTACGTTATTCTACGGTAATACTTCGATGGTTGGGTTCTTAAATGCGCCTGTAATGAGTATGTGATATGTGAATAATGTTATACTCATCACTTGTATATGTTGTGTGAGCTTGTGAGCAGGATGATTTCAATGGGACGAAACGTGCGCTGTGTATTTCTACACCAATGACCAAGACCAGTGTGAACATGATACTGTAGAGATAGTCCAGCCGGTTGGCGGTAGCCCAGAACCAGAACAGTGAAGTGATGCTCGGTGCATGGTGCTAGCTCGGTACGTGGATCGGAGATTCGGCGATAGCGGCGATGTATGATCTATAATGTGTTATCTATCTGCACCACCTTTCAATTACAGGTGCTGAAACTCAGCGAAGTGTATTCTGCAGAGAATGACGGACGACGGGAAACTATTTTGAAGTGGATCAACAAGGTTTGTCATTTTTAGTGATAAGTGATAATCATTAAAATTTGCGTTTTGCGTGTGATCTATTTTAGCTGTGTTTTTCTTACAGGTTTATGTATTTCCCGACTGTCGCTTGTTAGTCATGTGATTTCTATATTTCTATTTAACTGTTTAGTTGGATCCTGTCTTAACAGATTCTCTATCGCAACGACAGTCAATGTTTACGCAGGTGAGGCTTTATTAAATTTGAACTTTTTTCCACGACTGATTGAAAATCTGGAAATCTATATCTAGCTGTTTAGCATCGAGGATTTTCTTTGTAGGTACAAAAATGATTTTATCAGGGTAGTCTGGGTTTGGTTTTTTGGTATCTCTCTCATTCCTTTTCATGTTTTTCATATTTTAAAGAGAAATACTGGCCGGTTTTTGAAACGCATCGTGTACTCGCTGCTTTCTTATGCTTCGTATGCAAATGAGCGTAAATTTGAATAAAAAATAGACCCCAATAGACCCCTTTTAGCATAATTGCATAAGAATGCGGATATTTGAGGTGCGTTTCAAAAACCGGCTGGTATTTCGCTTTAAGGTGCAAAGAGCGCACGACGTGACCACCGCATTCTTGTCTCATTTCAAATTGAATCGACTTGTGGAGGCTCAAGGAAGGAAACTCTTCCATTATTTGAGGTAAAGTAATTTTTTTGTCGCCGTTTTCTTTTTTACACTAGGGTGATTTCCTTCATGGAACATCAATGTTTTAAATTGGCCGTGTAAGGCTGATCATATTGTAAGCTTCTTTATCGTTTTTCTCTTAGATCCGAAGGCAAATCTGAAAATGCGGAAAAGTACCTGACCTCATTTGCTGGTTCCCTTTTGTCGGATGGAACCAATTTACTGGCGAGGAAGGCGTCCGAGGAGGTGGTCGCATCTTGCGGACAGATGGAGAAGTGAGTTTTTGTGCTAGAAACTTTATATTTTTACAGGGTCATGTCCTTCTAAGTTTAGCGGGAGCGAAGGTGGGACATACTACGTTCTGGGGCGCATAGTGCGGCGCATACTTTCCCGCACGTTTTGGGCGTGCGTGCATACTTTCCCGCATGGTGTGGCGTGCGCGCAGACTTTCCCGCAGAGCTGCAGACTTTCCCGCATACTTTCCCGCATACTCTGCCATCATGCGGAAACTCGCTGAAATTACACATTGCGACACTTTTGTTCGCCCAACCATGCGGCAGACTTTCCCGCAGACATAACCGCGAGGCGCAGACTTTCCCGCAGACATACCCGCAGACTTTCCCGCAGACATACCCGCATGGTTTCCTGCAGACGAACCCGCCACGCAAAAAAGTTGCCTCCCAAAAACGCTTAGGACATAGTCCAAATGACTGCCAGCGAAGAGACGTCCCCGCCTTTCCGTCCTTTTGCCAAATGTGCGGTTATGGCTGAGTGGTTGAAGGCGCTGACTACAGATGAGTGGTCAGGGTTCAATTCCACCCATGTGCTTATGTCTTATGAGGCTTTATTCATAGAACATATGTTATGTGAAGTGTTCTACATGACACATATGTAATATACTAAATTACACAATAAACAAGCATTAAATTATTTTTCGAATTTTTCCCCCTGCAGACCAGACATCCGCACGGTGCACCGCAGACTTTCCCGCATGTGCGGTCCTGCAAACCCGCACCATGCGGGAAAGTCTGCGGTGCACCGTGCGGGTCAGGTTCAGAGTATGTACATACTGCTAACTATAACTTGGGATAGGCATATCTTGCTCGCAACTTGCATACATTGTTAGCATTCACGTGGAGCATCTTTGTTTAGTTGTGTTTACTGTAGATGTAGATTCACATGTTGTTTTTACTTAGTGCTTCCTTCAGTGCTTTGGTGTTTGCAATATATTTGGCAATGTCCGCGGATCAGGAACGGAATCCGGAAGGGTTTCAAGAAAGTCTCTTGGCGATGCTGAATGAGAATAAAGGAAAGGAAATAAGGTATGTTACTTGGTTTAGTGTCGTTTATTTTTCATTTAGTGTTGTTTGTTGTTAAGAGTTTGATTTTATTATTATTTGTAGTCTTCTGATTTTATGGGCCTTCGTTAGTAACTTCCCTTAGAATGGCATTTATGTATTGATTGATTGCAACCGAATTCTAAGTGTTATGTTTTAGCCCAGGGCTATCGCATTGCCCGGTTCAATGCTCGATTGCTTCCTTTGGTATGCAAGTGTTTGTTCCTGGCGATAGTCTGACTCTATCTGTCAGACTCAACTCTTCACTCTCGCTTCCTTCTTGTTCTTTGACTGTGAAATTTCAAAGTGTCACGATAGACATGCTTGATTCCAACACGGCGCCCACATATGAAATTGCTTACAGCGTGAGTTTTATGAGAACGTTTTCGACGGGAATTTCGAGTGCTGTGTTCTGTGTATTACGCCATGTTTCAGGCGTTTGGGTGTGTTAAGTTGTGGAATAATAATATGCGGTGAACAAACTTTTACGATTCAAAAGAAGGGAATCATGGTATGTCTTTTTTTTCAGGCAACTGAACGGAAGGCAGCGATCACGTGTGTAAATGCCAACTTTGAGGAGAGAATAATAAGCGAGCAGAATAAGGAACACAATTCACTGGGTGAAGTGGTTTGTGAGGTGAGTTCAGGTCTTGTTTGAAGTGTTTGGAATAATCAATAATCTGAAATAATCAATAATCTGAATGTCCTATACTATTCGGATTCGGAGTGTGATTGTGTTAATTCCACTTGGGGTTTTTCTATTTATGAACTTTCAGTCGTCGGCGAATGTTGGCCTAAAAAGTGGCGAAAACGTGATCGAAGTCTCAGCTTCATTGAAACAAAAGGGATTTTACTTGCTTCACAGGTATGATTTATGTTTTGTTCGTATTTGCAATTTTGTGGTAGTATGGAATCAATTACCATTGTTTATTTCAAGCAATAGGCTGGGTGGTTCTGCAATTTCCTCTTTTCTTCTTGAATTCTTGTTCTGTATGTAACTACTTGAGTTCACCATTTTTTTTGTATTATAATTCCAATTTGTTTAGCATTATTGTGTGTGTGGCTGACTCCGCTCTGGTTTATACTATCCCAGCATCTGCCGTTTCCATCAATGGCGCGCCACTCTCATTCATTGTACAGAAAACGCCGAATAAAATTGACGTTCAAATGCCAAGTAAGTCTTTCTACTTTCTACTATGGACGCTGGACTTCTAGACTTGCTTCCTTATATATTAGCAGTAGCAGTCTCCCTAATTTACCGTATGCCTTACATATATGAATATCACTTGAACTTGATTCACATCCGTAGAAGAAGAATATGGACTCCAGGATAATGTCTTTAAATTTATTTGTTTTCTTTGTTTGTTTGTTTATTTGTTTGTCAATCTCGGTTGCAGAAGTCCTCATTGCTGGAGTCAGCCAGCGTGTGAATGTTTGTTTGGAAGCTGGTGCTCGACACATTGAACCCTCGAAGTTGAAAATGCATGCTAACCAGCGTCCTTGTCTAAGGTTCAAGGTGAGATGTGTTCCTTCATTTTGTTCTCCACCACTAACTTTTGCTAAGCAGTTCATTCTCTAGAAACATGGGTTAAACGAATTGCCTATAAAGATAAAGAGTACCGGGTTTGGGTTATATCAACCGAATCCGCAGAAACGGTGCACCGGGGTCTGGTTCATTTCTAAGTGCCTCTGTACTCATTATACGTACTTATCTTTTCAACGTAGAACGTAACTTTATCTGATAATATTTGCAGAATTCCTCCGACGGATGGATTGAAGAGCTCGTTGCCGATGTACCAGAAATGGAGAAGGGAGAACGGTTTTTGGTCGAGGTGAGGGATTGTTTTCCCCCAATATAACTGCGCCGTCTTCACGTCAACTGAGTTATCCTTATCGGTGATCATCAGTAACCTTGTATTGTTTCAAAATCAGACTCACTTTGTCGTGGTTATCATTTGATCCTTCAGATTGACTTGTGCTGTACTCTTGATGGAAGTCGAGCTGTGAAATTTGAACAGTTTTCAGAAAAGGTAATTTGAATTTTGAATTTGATTATATATCAATGTTTCTTGTTGTTATCAGTTATTTATATCTGCATTGATATGTGGCAGTTTGTGAGAAGTAAACTTCACACGTGGAAAATATAAACCGCAATGTATCATTGTATGAATATTGTTTGAATATTAAAATGCCTAGTGCCTTCACAGCAAGGCTCATGTATCGTAGGAAGCTTGTCCAATGTTGGACTAGCCCGTGGTGTGCTTCCTTTCTCTTTATTTCTTTGGGATTCCATATTGTTACATTTCTTGATTGTTTCTTAATCAGTCTATTCTATTGTAGATGTTCGTGGATTGGGAAGGCCAGACTTGGCCAGTCGACCTCTCCTTCCAACCTCTATTTATTGTACAACATTCGCCTTCGCAGTTGGAATGCAAGTATGATTTTATTTTTTTATTTACTTGTTGCATTTCATAAACTCGTTGACTCTCTGACCGACGAAACCACCGTCCGAATTAGCATATTGCATAAATTTAAACGGTGGTCTTTAGCTCGTAGCGATACCACCGTCGGGATTAGAATATTACGTATGGTGAAAATCAGAAACGTATCATAAAGAGATACAAGGTTCGGAAACACTACATATATTTGGATGGTGGTTTTGAGCTTTTCCCGACGAGTTTTATGTCCTGTTTACTTGTCAATCAATACTTTGTGTGTTTTTCTCTCTTCTTCAGTTTAGCCAGAATTCGCCGTTCGTCCAGTTTCAAATTTTAATCTTGTATTTGGATTTCTGCGGATTCACTGCCTCTTCTGCCATTAACCCCCAATAACCAATTCGCTTACAATTTGTTGTTTAGAATGTTGGTTGAATCAGAGCTGACTTGTTCTCCATCAGCTGACTTGCGAGTGAATATTGTTGCGTCGGAGTTGCGTTATTCAGAAGGGGAGCAAGTGGAAGGAGCGGAAGCAACGGTCTTTCATACTCTACCACAGGTCGGTGTTTTTTTTGTGCAAGTCTTGTGTTTTTTGTTTATTTGACTTTGTGTGTTTGTATGTTATGTTGCGCGACGGTTACTGAAACCGATATTAAAGTTAGTGACCTTTGTTTCCCGACTGTTGCTACACTTTCCATTTCAAATTTTGAATGTGGGCAATGATATACGTTTCCAATATTAGGAATTTGCCATGGAGAATGTGGTTGCATGCTTTTGAGATCATTATATTTGCTTTAGGCTATTCAACCTGGTGGGGTGTCTGGCCTCGTGTGGTGTGTTGGAGAGGGTGGAGATGAGCCTCTGAAATGCTCACTTTCGATAAGATATACTGTTGAAAGGGGTTCAGGAGGAGTACAAGAAACCCAATCCCTCGAAGAATACACCTTTGAGGAACACTGGAACGTCGATGCACCGAAGGTATCTAGTTTGATATAGTTTGATGTAGTTTGTTTACCACTGGATTGAACTCGTTTTTGTTTATGGGGTCACTGTTTTTTGTTTTGTACGATTTTCCATAAAAAAAACAATGATCCAGTTTTTGATTATGGAACAGGAACTGGATCCTGCGTTCAACGTGAAAATGTATCAAGTGACCCTTTCCTTATCTTTTTAGGTCGGATATGAGCTGTGCTCGCAAATGCTTTCCCAACAGCCGGGCGCTCAGCTGTGTCGAGCAGGTTCACCGTGTCATATGGTGATTAGCATACGGTCTCTGTCCTACAGGTTTGTTATTCATTTGTTCTGTTACCAGAGAGCTCTTTCTTTGTTGTATCGTTACAGTAGTGTAATGTTAGTGTTATATTGTTACTTTGTTCCTAGTCGTTTATGTCTAAGTTCGCTACAACTGCTGTTTTTAGAATTGAGTCACTATATGTGGTTTTGGATGCCGATGAACGACTGTGGAATCTTCAGGAGCGATCTAAAGGTTGGTAGGGTTTCGCTTGATTTTCTAGTCCTTGGCCTTGGCCTTTGTTACGTTAGTTGTGGGAATTGGGAATCTCCTTTGGACCTTTGGTGTGCATTAACCATTAAACTGTGGCGGAATGGATTTATGACAATGACGCGTGTACAAATTAGTACTAAACCACTACAATATTGTCGGTTTCAGTGGTTCAAATGAAGGAATCTGGCCTGGGGCAAGTGGCCTTCACCGTACTCCCAGCTACAGCGGGATTCCTTCCTTATCCACACCTCACTGTTTACAGTGCATTGTCGAATCAGGTAAGCTAATCACTTATCCGTAAGAGTGTAGTTATTTAGGCTCTCTTTTGATTGTCTCTATATCACTATTATCTTCATCGCTCGATGTACAGATATCCCCCTCTGTACTTCTTTTCCTTCTACGAAAGTGTTATTGCTTCGTTATTCAAGATTTCTGTATTCTGTATTTTAGGTGCGAAGCGGGGATGGTTTCTGGTCGGATGCAGTCGAGTATACTACTGGAAAGCCTTTGATTTCGTTCCAAAGAACGGCCTCGCGGCAGATACGTGTTTTAGGAGGTATGATGTTTACTGTTTCCTCTTTTCTGTAATTTTATGTTCAATTTTTCCATCGATAAACCGTTTTATTTAGAAGATGTTCTAAGGTGGAGGTGGATGCGTTATGCTTTTAATTGATTACTACCATCATACAGTCTTTTTAAGGAATTGGTGATCGACTGTCGATGAGTGAAAAAGACAACCACAAAGGAGGCATTCGACAGAAATTGGGAAAGTTATTCTAAAAGGGATCTGAGGTGGGCCACAAATGGATGTCTATTTAGTAATGGTTCCTTCCTATCAATGTAAGTAATGTAAACAATAAGAAAAGTTTGCTCTTTAATGTATGTTTCGCAAAATGTGCTATACGCCCTTCCCTGTATGTTATAACCTACATACCTACTCTTGATTAGATACAAATGTATTGCCTGTGATTTCTTGATATCTTTTCTCTGTACAGTGTATCGCTTCGTAGTTGAATCTGTTTTGTGTAATAATTGTTTGTTTGTACGTGTATTGACTAGTCTGTGATCGCATTCAAGTGCATTATTGTCTTACTATTTCTGGTTATCAGCATAATAAACTTTTATTTATTTTATTTTTCTCATTCGCTTGAGGCTAATTTACTTGTATTATTACGAGGCACCTTATCTATAATCTCTGTTTCTTCTATTTTATAATTTGCGAGAATTTTAGATTAAGTTTGTTTTGAGAATGTGACGGTCGAACTTTTATGACTTCTGTGGGCCTATTTGACTATAGCATATGTGAAAGTCAATATAATGAAGCCAATATATCGACAAAGCTACTAATAACTATAGCTGGTCGACTGATCGTAAGTGATCGACCGTAACGTTTACACCTCGAACTTTACAAAATGTTTTTTTTTTCGCCTTTTGCTCTTGACTTTTCGTTCCAGCGCTAGTAGATGTAGAATGTTCAATATTATTCCGCAATCGTTGTTCATAATCATTTTTCTCGTGTTTGTTGCGTCATTTTGTTTACACAAATAATAATGTTATATTTTCGAGGAAGAAAATGCAATCATTGAAGAGATACTCATGCGATTAGTGGAAATAGGGATCCCTTGGTCTTGCCCATGTTTCCGGAACAGAATTACGACCGTCCTTTCTCGGCGGGAACACGGAAGGGGATACTTCTGATTCTATCCGGACTTGTATTCGTGTAAGTATTATTGGTTGCTTCTTGTTTTATAATACTTGCAAGTTATTAGGAATGGAAGTGCTTAATCATTGAGCATTGTGGCAGTTGATGATTCGCCCCTGTTTTAGATGTACTTAGAATGTATCATTTTGTTAGACACGACGCATTTCGAATCAAGATAGTAGAGTACGATTTTTTCCTACATCGTTGTTACTTGTTACTCAACTGTATTTATTATAGTTACTGTGTTCTGGACGCTTTCTTCATGTCGTCGCCATTGGGATTTCTTAAATCGACGAGTGACCTGGGAATGCCCCATTCAAGTAGACCATTTAAGTCGGTAAGTTGTTTCTTACAGTTTATTTTATATTCTTCCCTTCGGCAGAAAGAGGCAAACCCATTCTATCCGTGTATACGTAAGTTATCTTGCTGTGTGACTCCTTGTATTTATGCTCTAGCGTATTCCCCCGAAGTCTTGAGTTGCAATAGTTACTGTAACACATTGAGTTCTGGACAAGACACTTTCATGTGGTAATGCAGATCTTCTAATTTCGGATTTCGTGTCTATTTGTTGTTTTCTTTTCAGAAAATGGTCCACCTGGACTTGAAGGGAGCTGCCCCGAAGGTTTCTTTCATGAAAGAGCTCTTTCCTCTTCTAAAGTCTCTGGGAGTAGATTCTGTTCTCATTGAATACGAGGACATGTTCCCGTACACAGGATTGTTGAAAGACGTCCCGCGGAGCAATGCGTACTCTACCAAAGATTTGACTACGATTTTATCGGTGAGAATTATCTTCTGTGATAATATTTTACTCAGCGTGTCACTCATTATATCCTAAGGTGTGAAAAACAAATGGACACGAAATATTTTACTCTGCATATCACTCATTATCTCCATATTGTTATTATGCACTTTTACTTACATTTACATCCCGTGGATTTGTTTGCGGATGATGTTGTACTGATAATTAAATCGTGATTTTTTTATTGTGTGTATCTTTACACATTTAGGAAGCCGACCGAAATCATTTGGAGGTGATACCCCTGGTTCAAACATTTGGCCACCTCGAATACGTGTTGAAGCACCCGCGCTTTTCCCATCTTAGCGAAAACCGAACCGAGGTGAGGTTTCCAGTAGTCTTTCTTGCCTTTGTTTGGCTGAATAGCAATCGAACGTATATATGTACTTGGTGGTCCTATAGCTATATATAAGCTTTAGGACATTGAACGAATAAGGTTTATAGTTAGCTTAGCGTCAGTCGTGTCCACATGTCCTCTTACTCATTTAGTTATTGATCAAATGATCTGTTTCAATGTTGCGTGTCCCGGTCGAATGGTATCTTCGTTCGAATCGAATAACATAAATGTTGTTGGACTGTATTGTAAAGTTTACTTCTTTAGCTGAACTCGATCTGTCTGACTAACTCCGAGTCCGCAGAACTAATCAATGAGCAGATAAATCAGGTATCTAGATTTTGATTTTGGAAGTATTGTAGTTGTATTCCAACTTTCATTCTGCGATTTTATGTTGGTTGTTCGTTTCATTATCTTGCACATTTCTGTAATATCTAGATAAGGAAAGCACATCCGAACGCGAAGCGCATCCACATTGGATGTGATGAGGCATATCACATTGCAGAAGACTTCACTTGTGCACAAACACTGCAAACGGAATTCGATTCGGACAAACATAGGATGCTTGCAGCACATATTGCCAGGTTAGTGATAGATCTCTCTTTTCAGGTGGTGTTCTGTTTTGAGTTAAATGAGAAATACCGCTAAGTTAGTTTGGCGTAAAATCACATCCTGGTAGCTTTTGATACTTTTTCGAACAGGATTCTGTGCTTGCAAATTGCAAATCTAGTGCTAGGTGGATGGGGTCTGACTGTTGGTTGATGCCCATTTAAGGTTAATGCACCGAAAAGTAGTGGTGTCCAGAAAAATAGAGTGAACACTTTCCTTTGCAGGGTTGCCAGCAGTGCCCGATCTGCCGGTTTTGAGACGATATTCGCCTGGAATGATATGTTCCAAGAAACTCGTGTGGATGTGCTCAAGGTTAGTCTCCATTTCCATCTAGAGGTCCGGTTTATTATTTCACAATTACATTGGTAGTTGTTATTGTTTTTGTGTCTCAGTTCCAGTTGTCACGTCTGCATTCTGTTTAGTCTTACGGTCTGGGCGATCTGATCACCCCAATTGTGTGGGGATATAAAGAAGACGTGACTGTGCCCGGGTACTTCCCAAATGGACTTTTTGATCGACTGGGAGAGGTGGGTCTGTTTCTGAGGTGGTATTCATATGGTTTCAAAACATAGTGTTTCACAAGGTGGGCATAATTGCTTTCGTTTGATTTGTTGGTTTCTCCTTGAAAGGAATCTTTATTTTGAATCGCCTTAGAATCAAACGTTTCCTTGTTCACATGACGTGCAGGCACCGCTTATGCTCATTCACATTCAGTACGTATGAATATGAATAATTGACAATAGGGTGTTTTTAAAGGTGTTTTCTTCTGTTTGGTTTGCAAGCGCCTACAAGGGAGCTAACGGACCGCAGAATCCATTCCCAAATGAGAACCATTACCTCAACATTCACAAGAGTTACGTGAAGCTCTACAAGACGAATGCGTCGGTGAGTATCTGCTATATAAACGTCATGAGCGACTTTGGGTATAGGATATGTCTATATAAATCGCATATCCCTATCCCTGATCCCTCCCCATTTGGCCATTCCTTGTTTGTGTATGTGCGCGATTGTGTTTTGGGTCGAGTTCAGAGCTAATGCGTAAAGTGCTGTTAAAGTTGCATACACTACATGGCGATTGAATCGCGGATTAGCCAATCAAGCATAAGACAATTTGCATTGGTGATTATCAACCCAGTAATCGTTTCAGGTGCTGGCTGGGCGTGTTGACGGTATGTTGTTGACTGGTTGGGCTAGATTCAGCCACCATCAGCCTCTTTGTGAACTTCTGACGACCGCAGTACCGTCGCTAGTCACCGGTCTGCTATTTCTCGATAACGTCACCGCTGGAGCGGAGGAACTTGATCGGAAAGTTTACGTGAGTTCCCTTCGTGACTTCGAGATTGAAGATATGTGATCGATCACACACACACTAGGATAGGAACCTGTTTTTATATCGGAAAATGTGAATGTGGAAAGTCACGTTTTTTGTTTAGACCAAGTTGTGTGGCCGTGGTGGATCTCCAACTAGAGGAAGTAGTTTTGATGGATGTGACTTTCTCGGAGCCGATGCCTACTCATTGGTATGTTTTGATATTGACTTATAAATTTATTGATTCTCAGTTATCCGAACTTTTGCGTATAATGTATAATCAAATGTTTCAAACGATTCCGGATGTTGAATTGTTTCCAGACTCTTGCTTTGTGCGTAAGGTTAAGGTAAATATTTTTGGAATAAACGAGTCATCCTAGAAGAAGTCATTTAGGTGAAATCGTTAGAACGTTCGATTTCCTCACCATACACAAGTAAGAGAAAGTCTAGTGATGAATTCAGGGAACTTCAAAAGCAGGTGAATTTATTGCAAAAACATTTCTCTATATTATTGGTGCGGGTGCCATTTGGGTACCCCTGTTTTTACCGTGCTTCCCCAGCGAATTAGAGAAGAGAGTTGAATTTTACTGCGGCATGTTCACCGTATTCCGACTGGCCTAGAGCTCCTAATTGTGATGGTAAATGCTCAGGTGAATACGATGAATCCTAACTCCTACCCTGCAACTCTGCGAACCTTGAAGCTCTTTTCCTTAGGCGCACACGCACACTCACTGTATTGGCATATCTTTACCGTAGCTGATGTTTGTGTTTTAGTTAAATGAAGTTCTGCCTAAGTACATGTATCAAGATGCTGTTGATGAGTTTATCGATTTCAACGTTGGCAAAGTGCTGAGGCGGATGGAAGTGGTGAGTTTATGAGAAAATTTTCATTTTGTAAGAATATTTCCGTCCGCAGTACACCTAATGTCGATAGAAGCTTAGGCTTTGTTGTGCAACGGAAGAACAAAAAAATGTTAGCTACGTCCACTTTGGGACCTTACCTAGTCGAACATTGTATCATCTGGTGTTTATGTTTAGTACAGGAACGAACTTAAAATCAGTGTTTCATTTAGACTTGATGTCCTTTTACACACTGTGTTCCTGACTTGACGGTATGTATAACGAATTGGCGAGGGACGATTCTTTGCAGTTCTTGTGTACAGTACATTTGCGGTATTTTTTATTGTTTTCCCTGTACAAATAGTTTTATCCTTACTACTTTGACACATTAGTTCTTGCCTTACAGGCTGGGATTCTCAATTCTCATCGAAGAAACTTTGCCATTTTGTCGTATTTTTTACTTATGAATTTGCGTTACTTAATAATTATGTATACTTAATAACGCAATGATGTGAGGGTGCTTTTGTGATGTAACCTGAGGCCATATTCACCACCCCGACTCGCTCGGGGAAATATTCTCTGGGGACAAAAAATAGCATTCTAATGTGAGACACGCAGATAAAAAGACGGGAATTCCCCATGGGGAATTGAGTGGTGAATAGGGCCTCTAATGTTGCCAATATTGCCAGTATTTGTATGGATCATCAGTGTTAAAATTCATTTGTTTTGAATGGTTATTATTAGATTTTTAGAGAATTTATCGCATGTTTTGTTTTGCATAATTATCTCCTAGCAGGATTTGTTCGCATAATACTTTGAAATATCTCCCAGAATAATTTAAATGTCCATAATAAGAATTTGTATGTCCATAAAAATAATTTGCATGTCCATAATAATAATTTGCATGTCCATAATGTACGTGTCTAATATTGCCGAGTTAGCACGGTACTTGTTACGGTATTTTTTTGGGTTTATAGTCACTGTGTGATTATCTCATGTTGTTATATAGGGGCTTCGGACATAAAGTACTGTATGAATTGCTTCGGTTTTATCTTCAAGTGAATATCTGGGTATTTATCCCTCTGATTGTATTCCTGAACTTATTGGTTTGATTCTATTGATTTGTATCATTTTGTGCATTTCGACCGAGGTTTTGCTTGATTACATGATTACTGTACTTTTGTATTTCAGGTGCCAATCGCAATCGGTAGTTATGATCAAGGCAATTCTGGTATTCAACAACCATGGAAAGCCCCGACTTCTGAAGTTCTACCAGCATTACGTGAGTTATTGCTTTTATTTATTAAACACCAAATGTGAACCCGACACTTCGCTATCTGCAATGTTTCTGTTGTAGTTCAAACCAACATTTTAATCTTGGAGAGTATCGGCTGTTGTGCGCGGCGAAAAAAGTCAGGCGCGCGCTGCGCACCGCCAGTCCGCCAGGTTTTTGCGCGTGCACCGAACATCATTGCGGCGTTTTCTCAGTGTCATATGCGAATTCCAGACTGAGGAACAGCAACAGCAAATCGTACGTGAGACGTTTCAACTGGTTTCCAAACGGGACGATAATGTGTGCAACTTTTTGGAAGGTGGGGTGTTTTGTCCTTTTCTAAAGTTCATTTAGACCGAGCTCTGCAATTAGTATCTCACTTTTTGTGTTAATGAGTGTAGTTAAGCAAGCAGTACAATATTACCAGCCCATATTTGAATAAATTCAATTAGCGCATTGGATGAGGGTAATTACGTAACTAAGACAGCCAATTATATACCGTATCCTTCAGGCGGCTCATTGATCGGTGGCACCGACTATCGCCTCATCTATCGACATTATGCCACCCTCTATTTTATATTCTGCGTCGATTCGTCGGAAAGTGAACTTGGCATCCTAGACTTGATCCAGGTGGGAAATTCTAAAGATGCGGATGATTAGATGTAGAGTGATGTCATTGTCTACACATAAGATGTGTGCTTAATTGAAATCATTTTAATTGCCTTTTGATGGTGTATGGGCACTCAGGTGTACATTGTGTTGTGTGTGTATGCGTGGTCTTTTTCGTGGTTCAAATATCCTCTTTCCAGGTTTTCGTCGAGACCCTCGACCGATGCTTTGAGAATGTTTGCGAGTTGGACCTGATATTCCATGTAGATAAGGTAATTATGCGGCTACTTGATCTTGTTTGACTTGTTCTTTCGTGGCGCGACGCAGTGAACCGATAAATTATCAGAGTCCGTTAATAATCACAGTAATCGATTCATTTGACTTTGTCTTTGACACTAATTTCATTTGTCTGGTTTAGCTTTCATCTGTTCAGAGTTCCTTTGCACCTTATGTGGGTCTTACATTATGTACTTTTTTGCTGTTGGCCTGCGATATCTATATGATGATCTAACTAACACCCTTATTACCTAAGCCAAAGTTGTTCCACCAACTATGCTATTGGTTTTATGTGCTGAATGAAACATTGCAGGTTCACCATATTCTGGGAGAATTAGTGATGGGAGGAATGGTTTTGGAAACGAATATGCATGAGATTCTTCTCCGGATACAAGAACAAGAGAAACTAGAGAAGCAGGAGGTGAGACATTGGACTAAACATTTGAAGGAGGACGTAGAGATGTGGATTAACCTGATTTTAGCTCTAAGATAATAGGCTTTATTGGTTTGATCGATGTGAACCGACAAGTCGAGCTGTTTTGAATAACGAACAAATGGAACACTGGAATTTGTCGATTACTGAGCAAGAGCAATTTAGAGCCCTGAATTCGTTCGTTCGAAATTTGATCACCGTTTCAAATTTATATGCGGCGTCGATTGTAGAATGAATTTGCGTTTTCTTGTTTGAAGTTCATTTTCCAGTACGTCGTATATACTTGCACCTACAGTTAGAGCTTGGAACATGTACAGAGTAAGGACATTTTAATGTAAATAGGCGTGTGTAAGTGTGTATATAAGTATAATATCCTCTTTTAGGCCGGTATCTCGGCTGCTCCTGCCCGTGCTGTGTCCGCAGTGAAGAATATGAATCTTCCCCAACAGATTAAGGATCTGAGACTGCCCGATCTGCCCGGACTCAGCAACTTTAAGAATCCATTCTAAATAAGTTGGTGATATGTTTGGTTTCACTGACTGTTTGTTTATATTTGCGCCCAAGAGTGTACCGTTAAAAGGGTTCGTTTTTATGACAATTTAATGGAAAACACGTAAGTCACAAACACCTTTTATGTATTAAATTATCAGATGTTATGCTTTTCGTTGATTGCTGTTTATATATAGTTGTACATTCATTTAATATTTAATATTGGATTCGTAGTTTTTAACCAGCGGTTTATTGAAACTGCTTGTCGATTATATTAGGTTTGCATAACTGTAATAGAACGTTTGCACTATTTGTATGTATTTGATCTCTCTTTACCTTTTTGGCTCACCTTTAATTATCAATAACTCGTAAATTTTCTCTGATTTCCACTTTGCATTAGTTGCCCTACATTCCGTGCCCATTCTGTATTATATTCTTTCTTGTGAATAAATTATTTTCTTTCGAAATTGTTTTTGATTATTTGGTTTCGGGGCCTAATTGATTTCATATTTGTGGTTTGGTGTCGTTTTATGTATTTTATGTACTTCACTGTAGCTTGCCAGGGGACCATTTTATAGTTACGGTAGCAGGTAATTAGGCTAGACGGAAGCAACCATCCTACTTTGTGAATAGTTTATTGATACATGCATCGAAACATATGCACTCCAGGGTACCCTAAGACGAACCGCTTCACAACAGTTCCTAGTTCCTCCTAAATCTTTGGTTTTACAACTTTACAACTTTTTTCAGTATCTACTCGATGTGAGTTTTAGGATACAGTACTCTTACCTTCTCTCATTCAGTAGACCGGTGGTTAGTAGTTAGAGTTAGTTGTGCTGTCTATAGTACTTATATACAGCGCAGCCTAAAATGACGATATTACAATTTAACACATGACTTACGAGGTACGGTTCTCAGATGTTGACTATAACATCGGCTAAACATAAAAATTATAGCATGAACATATGATCTATAATAATCGACTGGCATGAAAGCAGAAAACATGTATGCTAACAATGTCACGTAATAGAAAAGAACCTAAGGAAATCGTACAGAATTGAGTGAATATATTCCACGAAGGAGAATTATTCACCAGAGCGCGGCGACTTTAGGCGAAAACACTTTTTTTGCTGGTACCAAACCAACCGATTTGCATCAGTGTAGTGGAGAAATTGCGGATATACATACGCGGATTTACAGAGTGACTGGCGAGTCTCCGTCTATGGTAACCTTCTTCGAATTCAATTCGTTGGCCCTTTTTGTGATCGTTTTTTGCAGCATGGTGATTATCATATTTGGTGGGTATTGTTGATACGATATACAAGAGCGAGAGAAAGAGAGAGAGAAAGAGAGAGAGATAGAGAGAGAGATAGAGAGAGGGAGAGGCTAACTTTTTTCACTTTGTTTCACATCAGAATACCGTGGTGACAGTCTCACACGCTTCAGTAAATGTTGCCAGTTGTCAAACTTAATTGCTCCTCTTTAGTTATATTTGCATTATGGCTCGATACTCTTGACGATGAATAATGGTTCCGAAGCTTCTGTTGAGAATCGCGAATAAGATTAGGCGGGGCTCTTTCTAATTGTAAATATAGTTTGCTAAGCCAATATGTAGTTATTATACAAACAATCCATATTTGACCAACTGCCTTGAATTGTTGGACATTTTTTACTGATAAATTGATAATATTACCAAAATTGTAACCGTTTCTCGGTCATCGGGGTTGGTGGGTAGTGACGATTTTGTTTTTCGTACTAGATTTACTAATTTAGCTTTTTGGATTTTGGTGGAATTATTATGTTCTTATCACATAATCTATGTTTTGCGTTGTTGGCTGTTTTTTTTTGTTGGGTGCTATCTTGAGCAATCGCAAGTTTAAATGTATTATCGTTCTACTTGTTATATGTTATGTTGTATCGCCTTTCAATTGATGAATGTTTTGGTAAAACGTGTAGGTCAATACTCGACTTTTTTTTACTATTCTCACATTTGTACTTTGTATTAATCAGTGTACATACATTTTTTATTTCTGTAAAAATTGCCACTATGCTGTAGCATGCGTCGCTTCGAATAAACGTTTCTTTTTTTTTCAAATGCTTTTTGATCTCATTTGGTTTTGTCCCTTTGCATGTCATATCTGTTGGTGTTATAGTTGTTTGTGATTGAACATGCTTATGTCTGTTGTCCATGTTTAACTAAAAGACGTGGAACTCTGCGCAAAAGTTGACCGCCGAACCGTAGCGGCGCACCCCCTCTAAGGTGCGCGCATGCTGTGCAATGCCAGATGGCGTACGTGGGGCGCTAGGCGCTGTTGTCGCACCCTGTCGAAATGTACACGCGAACTTGCAAGCGGCAACTTTACTGCGTGCATGTAGCGTGGAAAAAAAATGACACGCCGTTGGGTTCGGGGGCGCAATGTGCCCGCCGTAACGTTGCCGTTGCACGCCGTGAAGAATGAGGGTTGCCGCTTGCACGCCGTACTCACGCCATTTCGCCTCGGGTTTTTGGTGTGCAAGCGGCGTGATAACGACGAGCAAATTGCGCACCCATTTCCGTTCCGCGTCAACTTTCGTCAGTGGCTGAAATTGATCGAGTACATTTGCTCGCACACCCAGCGCGCCCCAGGGGCGGGAGCGCCGCGCCGCTGTGTTGGACCCTTTTAGCTCCTATTTTTTTTTATCAGTGTAGTAGCTTCTCGTATACGCGTACTGCATTAAAGTAGAGATGGAGAAGTGCCTTTTAATTTGCTATTTTTTAGTTTTTCAGATGATTTTCGACATTCTGGTTTGTATTTCCATGTCGGTTTTGGATTTGAAGGATTATCTGTCGAATGCGTATTGCTCCTTTCTCTTCAACAAATATGCACCCTATGTATTGGAAAAGGACAGATTTTTTAGCCGACATGTGGCTCCCATGATTTACGAATTGTATATGAGGTACGGTTCTTATTCTTCGCGCAGTGAGTTACCGTATACCGGGGTGGTGATCTATGGATGACAATATGAGAAGTAGAGATAAGATGGTCTCGCGTATCGGTAGAATGTGAAAATAGATGGCTGAATCTATGTCCCTGCGCCTATGCAGCGTTCCGCTAGTGGTATCACATCGTGATTCTTTTCTTGGTTAAAACCATGGAACCGATTTTTTAAAATAAATAGCGCTAAGAGCACGTGTTTCTTTATTCAAACAAAACAAAGGTGTCAGTGTTGCAAAGGTTATTATGACTTGGCCGCAGTTGTTCTGAGAAGAGTAGTTTTGGTAATGGTACCTACATATTGTAATTTCCTATGAAAAGTTGGGAAGTATAATGTGAACTTTATAGGCGTACCGGCCGTTTGCCTACCAGGCAATTCGTCGTGGATGTGAATGTGTTCGTCATCCTTGCACTTGGTATCTTCAACGCCATGCTCACTATCACCGTCGTCACTAAAGGTGAGCCAGTTTTCGGACCTTATCCTTCAGAAGCCGGTGAATTTGTTGAGCAAGAGAGAGCGTATGAGAGTGATGAAAGAGCGAAAGAGGACTACGTGAGAGAGATGAGAGCGAGAGAGCGAACGCGAAGAGAACGTGAGAGAGAGAGTACATACTCTATTAGCGAATATCTAGGTGTTTTCCAAGTTTGCATTTCCGAACTATTTCTTATCCATTCTCAGAAATTTTGATCTCCTTGGTGCGGGACCCAGAAACTATTCGGTCCGAAGTTGAAAACATGGATAGAACTACTAGGAATACTATCAAACCCATTTCTAACCTGCTGTATAAGTCATTCTATTTCAGTCTTGCATTCAATTTGGATGGATCGGCAGTGTGAGCAGTGGATGGAGGAGCAGACGAAACTGATCGATGAGTGTTTGGCCGAATTGGATGAGTACATCGATGAGATTAGTGACAGTGACAGTGATGACGATAGTGACGACGATAGTGACGAAGAGGAGGGTGACGACGAAGAGTATGACGAGTGGGACGAGCACGAGAATGATTCGGAATGGGACAGTGGACTTGGAACTCCAGAAGAATCAGAGGAAGATGAGGAGAGTGCGGAGGAGGGAGAGGATTAGAGAATCAGGAAGAGAGTGCGGAGGATGGAGAGGATTAGAGATGTGGTTGGAGGTACTGTATTGGTCTATGTAAACCGGTTTCAGTGTCATAAATTTACAGTCGTGAGGGTTTATTCACTAATGTATTTAGCCGAGAGTGTGCATCAAATTTTTGTTTAGCCACAAGTACTTATTGTTCGTTCTCGGTCCTAAACTGGTGTCTTTTAGCCTTTTTAAAATTAGTATTCCAGAGCCTGATACTGATTACAGTCATGTGCATTAAACGGAATGAATAAACGTAGTACTGAAGAAATTAAATTAAATTATTATCATTAATCGATCATCATTTTGTGTGTGTCATAGATATAGCTACACTGAGTTTTTTTTATCGCTTCTGGCCTCTGGCTAAGATCAATGTGTGTGTAATTTTGGCGAGATTTGCTAAGCTTTCCGGTATGTCGCCTAGAACTTTGCCTATGGGTTTGAATTTTTTTTGTCGTATTCAGGTTATGTTAACATTGCGGGTTCAGATGAAATAGCCTTTTTGTTTTATTAATAAAGGTCGTTAATTAATATAATTTCTCTTTCTTTCGGGGGACGATTATCAATCAGTTTATCATAGAAAACACTTTTTGTGTCGTTGATTCTTTTTCATGGTTTTATTGAATTTCGCGTATAGCCATAGTCTGTCTGTATTTTTCGTTGTTCATGTCAACTTTGGTTAAAGGGACGGGCCCATCAAAATAAACCTATAGTTTGCATGTTTTTATAATTTGTATAAAGGGGGTTTATTATAATATACGTACACTAAGTTACGGCTAGACTTTATCCCGCTGAAATTTTTCGGTGTCGATAAACTCAAAAGTATACCGTAGAAGACCAACAATTGCACCCTTATTTCCTTACCGCGTCTCCCGAGGATACCTCGCTCTGATTGGGACCCGGGAGACTATCTGTCCATATAGCCACATTCCCCCGGGACACGCGACAAGAAAATAGGGTGCAATTGTGTGTCTTCTACGGTATACTTTTGAGTTTATCGACACCGAAAAATTTCAGCGGGATAAACTCTAGCCGAAATTTAGTGTACATATATTATAATAAACCCCCTTTATACAAATTATAAAAACATGCAAAATATGGGTTTATTTTTGATGGGCCCGTCCCTTTAATTTCGGGTTTTATATTGGGTGTCGCTCGCTTTTATATAAAAATTTATTATGTTAAAAGTTCTTGCTTAAGTGTTTGAAATTTCATTTTGATTGTGGGTGGACGTGGACGACTACTGTACATGGATTCAGTTTTAGTTGGCGCTGTTTGTTACTCTTATTCTGTAGTTTGTTGCCATAGTTGCCATGTATGCAAAATATTATTTGCGTATATGCAAATTGGCAGAAAATATTCGAGTGTAAGCGGATGAGCAAAAATATCGTCTCGAATCATTAGGCTATTCAACGATGGATAGTGTTGTATCTCCCGGTGTTGACGCCAAGATCGATTCAGCATTAGCATGGATAGTCCAGGTGAGACGTTTGGATTTATCATCTTTAATGGCGCACCTGCGCAAAACGAGCGTCTCGCCAACTAGATATTTCGCGTAGCTGTGGCGCACCTTAGAGGGGTACGCGCCGCCGCGTTGTGCTGATCCTCTTTCCGACCCTCTGCGCTCACGCGGAGTTTTTGTGTCCGCATAGAATCAGTGCGGGACGGTACTTGATATCGGCATACCAGTAAACTCAAAGATAAAATACCACATATTGTCTTGACTATTGATTAGTTTATAGACCCCATTCACCCTTTCCACGAATAATACATGTTTCTTCAGAACTTTGCCAATCCTATTGTCAGAAGCGAGCTGTTCAGGCAGCACATTTCACCATGGCTCAGACACATTCATCAGAGGTAATAGCCTGTTTAAGCGCTAGGGTATTAACGTTATGTCAGAAAACCATGAAAGCTGGATGCTGGATTTTGAGATTACAGTAAATTTTGATAAATGTCTCAATATTCTTTCAGCTTCAAATGGGACAATTCGCTATCTCCGATCGAATTCTCCGGTCGAATTCGAGGTGTGCTTCTGTGTGTGCTTCTTGGGCTTCTTCATCACTCATCACTCTACTGGCCACTTGCCTGCCCCTCACAGTCTACTACTGCACTGGAGGTGGGTGCCGGTCGATGTTGGGTAACGGTTCCCTAGGTTGGGGAACCCAGAGGGAAGAGCTTCCCGGGGAACTATTTCGGCGAGGCTCTCGTTGTTACACGGTGATAAGTGTGCCACCCCCTAGAACACTGCGATTATAGTATAGAGTTTCTTCTATGTTTTTGGCTTCTCTAGCTCCGACTGTGTGTTTTGCTAGTTCAAGGTCAAGTGTTCAAGTATTTCAAGTTGTAACTTTTGCAGAGCCCAACTACAACACAGACATTTACGATCTGCCCGAGGACGGTTCTGACGACGAAGACACTGAGGGAGACGAGGAGGGGGATGAGAAGGAGGACGGTGCCGAGGAGAGCGATTCCAGCCAGGAGAGCGCCGATAGCAAAAGCAAGAAGAGATCGGCTGGGCCAGTGCGCCAGAGAAAGAATGCCAGAAAAGAGACTGATTGTTAGAGAAAAAGGGGAAAGATTACACTTTGAGTCTTGTGGTCTACTGTATCTGTAGAATTTGCGTTTTTATCAATTCTCCGTTGCATTGATTCGTCATACTGTAATCGTGTCCAGTTAAAACATATTCTGTGCTCGTCAATCGCAAACAATATTAATAAATCTTTATATTGGGAACGTGTTTTATGTGGGACTTGCTTTGTTTGTCAGTTAAGATCGCAAGAATAATTGCATCGTCATTAAACGTACTATTGAAATGAACACAGCTTACTACTCTAGCACTACTCTAGCATCACATGTAGCTGGAAAATTCAGGATCGAATAACAGGGGTATAATGTCATTGCGTTATCCATAAAGAGGACTTGGCATAACAACAATTGTTTTTTGGGTAGCACGGTTGCTGTCCAGGGAAGGGGTTCGTTTGACAATGAGTATGGTGGCAACACGTAGTTTTCATCGTTGAAATATGGTCTCCTTGGATCAGGCGTAGCTAAAACTAACATCGATTCAAAGACGAGAAACATCTACAGTAAACCTTCCGTGTGCGCGTTGAAAGGAGCACTTATTATGTGCGTTTTCGAGTTTATGGGAATGCAGATGTAACCGTGTAACGTGTAACTATTAACCTCCGCGGTTGCGGCACCTAAGGCGACAAAGCGTGTGCAACGTGGCGCACCTGCGACGTTTTTGAGGTACGTTGAAAGAAAGTGAGATAGCTCGCAGGAATAAGAAAAGCGCGCCATAGGTGCGCCAACTTTGATTGCACACCACTACGTTCCTGGGTGCGCAGCGCCCCTTCTGCCAGCCGCGCAAATTGGAGTGCACGCGTAGCCAGCCGCGCAGTTTCCAGTGCGGGCGTAGTCAACCGCGTACCGCGCAGAGGGGGCGCGCCCAGCCGCGTAGTATGCAAACTACGCGGCTGGGTGCGCGGTGCCTCGGGGAGCTCAACCGCGCAGCGCACCCCCAGCCAACCGCGCAGGGGGCCCCCGGCCAGCCGCGTAGGGGGGCAAAAAGAAGGGGCGTTCGCGGTTGAAGACCAGAGCATTCGCTCGCCTCCGGCACGCCAATTCAACTGCGCGGCGTTTTGGAGGTCATATGTGATTTTCCGTGAAACATGCTATGCTTATGGTTCATCACATTTGTGGAGCATATTCAACGCAGGTAAACCACCAATGTTGATCAACTTCTTCATCACATTAGCATACCAAACCATTTCCCATAAAGGTGAATTTTTCTGCTTACGGTCACTTTTTACTACTGCTGAGAATTTTATTTGGTTTTATCACTTAACAAAATGGTCGATAAGCAGCTAGCGAAGGAGAAGTGGTACCATGGACTGCTGCCCAGAGAGGATATCAAGGTGGGCATCGTGGGCGATATGGGTTGACGTTTTGAAACAAACTTATTCACTTATCTTAAACCTCGTTGCACTCTGAGAACTGTTGTTTTGTTTCATGTGCGTCAATGAAAGTTTGGCTAGATAGGTGCTTTCTCATTATTCGTGTAAGGGCGGAAATATTGCTGTAGGCAATAATCAAAATCTTAAATTATTTAAACGAGGAAAACTCATATCAGATGCACCTAATATTAAAGGTAATATTCGGCTTGGAATGCATAATATTTTAACCCTTTTTCAGTTGCTTCTACGTAGAAATGGAGATTTTCTTGTGCGTACAACAGAGCCAAAAGCCGGACAACCGAGGGCGTTTGTCCTTTCGATAATGCACGACAGCAGGCTGGGGGAGGATGTCGGAGTAAGTGGTTTAGCATAAATATAAGTTACAACTGATTATAAAGTTGCCGTCTTAATCTATTCGTCACTTGCGTAGAGTAAGAACCAAAATAGATGAATGTCAGTTAATCCAACCTTATGTGTTGAACTTTGATATACACTTTGATCCACATATAAACTCGTTTAGATCAAGCACTATGTGATCTTCCATAATGAAGGCACATTCAGTATTGACAAGAAATCATTTCATTCGATATCGCTAATGATCAATCACTTTATGAAGACGAAAGAGACTGTGGCGTCGGCGGGTTCATTTAATTTATTTGTCAACTACTGTATACTTTAATTCGTGCATCACATCATTGTACGTTTGATCGATTTTCATATGAACAACCGCACTCATTTGGCGCACAAAAAGAGTGCGGCCGGAATTGACACCCCACTTCCTCTGCGTAATGTTCGTAATGTGACTTTTAGAATATCACGATCGTCTTAGTTAATCCAATAGTACGCCAAGGATGGGAGTTGGAGCATGCCGATATTGAATGTACGAAAAAGTTGGGAGAGGGAGCTTTTGGTGAGGTGAGTGGATCTGGCAGCAGATGTTTATAATGTTTTATTATGATTATTATTCCTAGTTATTCCCCTTTCCTAGTTCCCTGCTACCCTATTCTTTCTTGGTTAGGATCCTCCTCAGTGACGTGAGATACAAAAGACAGGTTAAATAACGACAAATACAGAGGAAATTTAGGTGCACAAAGGAAAGTTGAAACGCGGCACGTTCAGAGGCACCGTCGATGTGGCTATCAAGCTGGTGAGAATCTTCAATTCGTAACAAAAAATATGTTCGCAGTTCTCTCTCTCTCTCTCTCTCCCATCTCTCTCTCCCTCTCTCTCTCTGTCCCTCTCTCTCTTCCCTCGCTCTCTCTCTCACTGTTGCTCGTTCCCTTTCGCTCTCCACGCGATCCGTCTCAGTATTAAAGCGAAATGCTAGCCGCTTTGGAAAATTTGCATATGATAAGCAAATCCTATGTATCCTATGCTAATTTTGTACGATCGTCCACGGCAATCGTACAAAATTAGCATAGGATACATAGGATTTGCTTATCATATGCAAATTTTCCAAAGCGGCTAGCATTTCGCTTTAAAGTACTAGATTATCGTCAAATTTGTATTTCGTTAAAATTTCAAAATTGCAGGCAAAACTCGAAGTACTCACAAAGGAACAAATCAAGGAAATCATGCGCGAGGCCCGTCTCATGAGGAACTTCGACCATCCAAACGTCGTGAAGGTGTGTTGGTGTGTATCCTTTATTTATACACTCGTACACTTACCTCGCGGTGCTGCCCATACTTTAGTATTCTCGGGTACTGAATCAATAGCATGTCTTACAAGGAATTCGATTAGTCGTATTATATGAAAACACATGTGTGTGAACACGCATGAATAAATAATCAAACATACCGGTGAGTTTCTTTTAGCGCTTATCATAATTTACTTTAGTTTTACGGCGTCGCAGCCGGCCAAGAACCTCTAATGGTCGTGATGGAACTGGCAAATCAAGGCGCTCTGGACTCTTTCCTCCAAAAGAATAGTTGTCCTTTGGAACAGAAAATGGAGATGGTTGCTCAGGTACGGTAGCATGCCTGCATATTATATTCCCTCAAAATTCCCAACTCAGGAAGTAATTCAAGTCAGGAGTTTTAATTGGAATTTCCAGTCTGCTTTTGGCATCGAATACCTTCACACAAAAGAGGTTCTGCACAGGGATATTGCCGCGAGAAACTGTTTGTATGGAGACAACAAGGTACTAATTCTTCAAGTTTGTATTCCATTTCTATTTCTGGTTAGTTCACCTTAGCGACCACGACACAAAGACTGCATTTCTATTAATTTTCTCTCTCTCTCTCTCTCTCTCTCCTCTCATAAATCCAAAACACATGTTTCAGGTAAAAATCTCTGACTTTGGACTTACACGTGAGGGAACAGTCTATCAAATGGACCCGCACAAAAGGGTGCCAATTAGATGGCTGGCCCCGGAAACCCTGAAAACTGCCGTCTACACGCAGAAGACCGACGTTTTTAGTTATGGTGGGTGACCTAGGTGTACTACTAGGTTTATATATCAGGCTCGCATGTGTAGGTAGCAAACTAAGAAGATATACTTCGTGTAAGATAAATAACGACTTCTTTCAGGCATTTTGTGTTGGGAAATCTTCAGCAATGGCATCGAACCATATCCCGGATTTACAGTGGCCGATGTCAATGTAAAGGTATCGTCTCTCATACTACATCACCTTTTTATAAAATTATATTTTTATATAAGTATGGCCTGTTTTCGTATTATGTATTACGGTAGGCTAAAAATTTCAATTTCCAGGTAAAGGAGGGCTACCGTATGCCCCTTCCTCCAGAAGTACCGGCTGATCTTCAGCAGATGATCATTGTGAAATGTTGGTCGGAGAACCCCAATCAAAGGTGGACAATGAAGGAATTGTCAAAGTTAGCACTTAACTTGATTTTGGCACGGAAAGCAATGTCAACATTTATTTTTAATTTTACTTAATATTTTACAATGGTTATCCGTGGTTATCTGTAACAAGCATGCTTCTTTTCTTCAAAACGGTGGTCGATGTCGTTCCCATAAACAAATATTATATAAGAAGACAATGAGCTATCCAAAAAATGAAATGACCATTGTTTATATTCATAAACCCTTAGTCATGTCATGTACTAATAATCTATCCCTTTATAGGAACATCGAGCGTACAATCCGTGTCAATCGTCCCGCCTCGGCCGGAGAACCAAAAAGCAAGAGAGAAAAGTCAGTGAGAGGCAGCAGATCATGGTAATTATTCCCAGTGAACGTTCCCAATCATCTCGAACCGTACCTGACAAACATCTTTCTGAGATTGGGCCCGAATACGGTAGTTTTCTGTCAAAACACACCATTAGCTTGCCTGTTTCAGGCTCAAGCGAACGTAGTATCAAGAAAGATGTTCGATTTTGAGTTCCCGCTTTTGTCGAAGTTTCTCTTCTCTTGAAGTATGGCTAATTTAGCTCTGTCTCAGTAGTTGTTAAAACGATATAACATCTGGTTTTTGAATTGTATGTTGGATAACTCCGTTCCCATATGTCGTGTGCTAGCGAATATAATTGACTAAAAATCGCGTAGTTTCAGCGTCCAACATAGGTTTCAACGACTGGCTGTTATACCGCTTTAAAGCACATTTGTTAAAATCTTACTTGAACTCTTATTCGGGCAACCTTAATGGGCTAGAACCACCTACATGAGCGTTTGTAAATTACAAGCTACAATAAATACTATTATATATATAGAAAACTGTTTTATTACATCGAACTCTTCAATGAAAGAAACTAAAACTTCTTTCTTTTCAGGTATTCAAGACTGGCTAGTCCGAAAAAATGATTAAAAAATGATTCACAATATTCTATATTTACTGATAGTTATAAATAAAGATTCGCATCTTACAGTGTGTGTTTTTTTCACTGATTTATTCATTGAAATGAAAGTTACAAAATGTATTTTTAAGAGGGGTTGGCGTTTATTTAGACAATCATCTTTTCTGAATTTCTGACCCCAAAAAACACAGAATTGATAACAAACTGGGAAGAAGTGGAGCTTATCGACAGAATTTGCAGAAATGTGATAGAAGTTGTTAAATGACGAGTAAATTATCAAATCAAATATACTATGCATATTATGTAGAAAGGTTTCTATTAATTCGCGATAACATTTCTAAACCGTCGGAACCCAGCCTCTGGCACGTTTGATGACAAATCCATACATAAAACATGCTACACAAAGATTGAATCAGGAAGCAAAACTACTTAAAAACAAAGCCTTAGAAGAAATATCATTTGACATGGATTGGGTTGGAAGATTATTCATCAGTGCAAAAATTTGAACCAACTCTAATGGGGTTTGCAAGTATGCCAAAAACCGCGAGTTTTCCTTGCAAGTATCAATTCGCAAAATCGTGTGCTTTTTACACAACTTTACCGTAACTTTGACACATCCGCACTATAGAAAATCCGCCATCAAAGACATTTTTTGTTGAACAATTGGTCCCGTGGCGATCGGTCGTAAAAACTGCCTGTAGATATGCTCGTGTAGTGCCAAGATACGGTAAATTTTTCGATACTTGCAAGGAAAATCGGGCATACTTGCAAACCCCATAAGAATTCCTCACACAACGGCTGGGAGCAGTTCCAATTTCGGGCCGAGTGTATGTGGCGCACCGGCCAAGTTTCCTTATTGTACGATATGTAACATACATAGCCATAACGTTGTAGAGTCCTTCAACAACGTTACAATGCAGAGACACACAATTCTGGGCCTAAATCTTTTGCGTACGTACCAACTCGCAACAAATAAACTTCAACCTTTTACTTTAGCATCGGACCCGGTGGAATTATATTTAGTAATTATTGGTAAATTTGTAATTAAACATTGTGTTTAGAGAATATTCTTGCGCAAAAATTGCAAACAAAGTATTACGTCTTTATCTATGGGTGATATGGGCAACAACGACTGGAAAAACTCCTTGTGATTACGTTATCTACTACAAGAATGGAACGTGAATGTACTGGTAAGAGCCATACGTTTATTAAACAACTTTCCGACACTCATATTCCCAAAGGCTTAGAAACAACATGAAACCGACCCTGCTCTTGCTTCTGATTCTAACTCTTTCTGTTAATGCAAGATATATTCAATATCATGACAATAAAGGTACGTTTACGGTTTACATGCACCACTCTACTCATAAATGTTTCTAGTCTCAGCTAAACTCACCTTGTCTGAACTGTTGTTAGTTCGTATTAAATGTATAATTTTATGTGGAATCAACTCATTGAGGAAACTGGGTCGGTACGCCCGAAATGGGTGGGCCGCCACGCCTTGCCACACCAGTTTCTTGTAGGCCGAGCGCCGGCCAAACTTTAACCTTGCTTTCATCACCATACATATGCAAATTTTAGATTCTGTACGAGTATCTCATGATTCTGAATGTTCATCCAATGGTAGATTGGTAAAACTAAACTCCTACCTATGGACTACAAATATATGTCTCTGCTATGACGGAACCTGGGGAGGTAGCTGCCAGCATAAACAGAGTGAGTTTGTGTTTTGGTTTGATACTTCTGATTATTACTTGAACACTGCAAGTTGTGTGCTTAAACAAGTAGACAGCGAACTCCTGTCACAGATAAATAAATTGAGTGACCATGTCCATCATGTGTTTTCTAACAATAAAGAGGTGTCCTATTTCGTTGAGGTACTTATGAACATACAGTTTTATCGAGAATGTTCTTGTTTTAGTGTCTATCAACTACTGTGAATCTGACCACGATTGTCGTATTGGATACATGTGCAATGATGAATTGAATATGTGCATTCGTGATATGAACATGACCTGATATGGATATGATGACTAAAAGTATAAAATGACAAGTTCTATAGTGACAAAATGAACCAAACTCACATTTTCAATTCCCTTTAGTTTTTCATGTCCATGTTTGTTTTCCATGTTTGCTCCGTTTACAACATCTTTGATTTTTATCTGCATTTTTCGGCATGAGCTTTTATCTTTTGTCAGTCTCGCCTTCTCCCGTAGCCTGTAGTACCGCTACTAGACCAGTACTTACATATAATGCACTGAAATACAATTGAAATATTGAAAACGAAAAAAAGTCCTTTCAAATAATCAGTGAAGAATCAGATACCAGAGCGTACTCGCCTTCTTCCCACTTTACACAATATTTATTGCAATTTTCTAAATATTCCTCGCTATTCTGATCAATGTATTGCAGAGCATAATGTATGCATATTATTTCTGGCACATAGATAGACCAGCCGTTCGAAGAGCCCTACGGGCTCTTCTCCGACTGGAGGAATTGGCCTTCGGCCGATTGTTTCCCTATTTAAAAAAGGATTGCTACAATTTAAAAAGTTAACTCTCGTCTCTTTCTCCTCCCGCACATTCACACGTCTCTGATTGTGGAAACGTATAATAATCAGTTTGGATCACCACTCGACTAATGCTACCATGCAAATTTGGAAGGTGCTGTATGTAGGGCAGAGGATTATGCTTGTGATAAGCTAGCATAGCTCAACAGGTAGAGCGTTGGACGATGAATCGAGAGGTAGTGCGCTGCTGTGGGTTCGAATCTCGCCAGCCGCAAAGATTTTGTATGCTCTTTGACAATAGAAAATTTTCTTTATGAAAGGATTTCGTTATGTTCACACAAACAAAAAAGTAAACTCTTCTCCTTTATATAATAAGATAACATGATAAGTTCACACAAAGTAAGACGGAATGGCTTCTTTGCACATATTACTTTTTTCTCGATGTGCAGTAAGGTACCGTACAAACCGTACACATTGGTTCGACACTGGGTTTTTAAGAATAAATAAATATTGAGATTTCTACAGTTGAATGTTAGAATGCAAGACCAGTACTTACATCCCATACACTCAAATGCAACTGAGGCATTGAATCGAAATTTAAAAGAAAGTTCCCAGCTGAAGAACAAGAGAGTGCTCCTTTATTCAAGGAACGGAAGTTTAATAGAATGTTCAAAGCACATGACTTTATCGCAAATGCCCTGTCCTGGGTCCTGATGTCCCGATCTCGGAGTAGATAACACTGATTGGTGGTGCGTGGCGCAATCCTGGCGCGAAAATTCTAAGCGGCGCCATATGGCGCCGCTTAGAATTTGAATTAGTTTTACTTACAATTAGCCAGATTAAAAAACTTACAATTAGCCAGATTTTCGCGTGAGGGTTCTCAGAGCACGGGGCGAACCCTGCGAGACTGTGGGAAAGACTTGCAAGGTGACGGGTGACATGTAGGTGCACCTGATTTTTTTCGCCGTACACCATCAGAGTTTCGCGTTGAGGGTCGAGATGGCACAAATTTCTCGCAGTCTTAGTCTTGTCCACGAAAGAATGCCCATGTTTCCAGCGCACCAATCATGTAATCACGTTTGTTATGTACAGAATCATCTTCTTCCGCTCAATTAAAGATTAAAATTACAATTTGTTGAAATTTTTCCCACGTATCTTTTGGTGTAAGTGTATGTGTAGTACCCCCGATGTGATCGAAGGTCGACCGACGGGCTTCCAGATTTGAACTAATAAATCGTGTATGTACATACTACCATTTTCCATGGATAATCCAAGCAGACCGTTTACGCAGTTTTATTTTGGGCGAGGAAAAAAATAAACCGAATTACTTTATGAAATGCGTATTTCTGGAGCTACAAATGTACATACATAGAAAATCAAGAGTATGAAATACAACATTTACTGACTACGTCTTCATATTGAGTCCATTATATTGATGGCAAAACATCAGAAACAAACTCCCATGTCGAATAGGAAAAGGTCGATTACCTCAGATCTTACACTGAAAGAGCGAAACTGAACCTCGCAGACGTCAAACTTTCGGTCATTGGCAGACATTTGGCGTGAGCAACGCTTCTGTCACTGCGCCACCGGACAAGCAATGGGTGTTCTCTGTGGGTTGCCTTTCACACGGGGGCAACACACCGCGTAAAACGTTCAGTATAGGTTTTCTTTCGCTTTCAAGTTACAAACTGATCACTGAACTTTTTATTATTTCTCAAATAGCATATTAATTAATTAACAATTTAGTCCATTGTTGGCACTGAATTTCTGGAAACAATTCAAGAAGAAATTATACCTGCAAAGAATTTGTGATGGATGTGGATTACTACGTTATGTGTGTAAATTCAAAGGGTTTTACTGAGAATGTGAAGAGGCAAAAAAAAAAACAGAACTTGTAAATATGTAAATAGGCAACGCCTTACGGCTTTTCCAATTTCTAAAACATTGTGTTGAATAGTTTGATTACGTTTGGATTATAACCCATTCAAGAGATTTCTAAAACAAATACAATGAAGCAAACGTGTAAACAAAACGTTATGCAAAACACCATCAGAAGTAGTGACAAGTTGTCAGCATTATACGCTCAGTAACACGGATGTGTAATCATTGGTGACTAGAATTGAACCACCGTTGTATGGACAGCCGGGAAAGCACTAACCAGCTGCGCCATTTTGTCAAAGATATCCCCAAGCCTGTTTGCTTACGGACGAAAGGGAAGTGAAATCAACAGTCCAGCGGGAGAATGGTTTAATATTTGAAATATTATGTAAATTATTTATAACATACCATTAATAAAAAGCTGCATCCTTCCATGCCATTTAAGTTTGTATATGGTAAGGTTAAATTTTAACAACTATAAATAAACTTGTGAGCTCCCAGCATTTTTATTAGAGACACAATTATTATTTTAGTTCGTTTTAGATTGTATGTCTAATTTTAACGATAGTTTCAAATTATTTCATTCTATATGCATTCTTCCAGCGATAACTTCATGCCCGGAGCAAACTACAGTCAACATTAGCACATACAGATTAAAAGAGCTCAAATTAGAATACGAACGTGGATTGCACACATATGCTAATGCAATAAATCAGTCTTACATCAAAACACTGGTCCAGAGCGGTTGTCTATAGCCGTGGACGATCGCGCAAAATTAGCATAGGATACATAGGATTTGCTTATCATATGCAAATTTTCCAAAGGAGCTGGCATTTCGCTTTAAAGCGAATATGTCTGCAGTCAAAATGCGCAAAAAAAAACACGTAACTGGCGTTTCCATACCAGATATGCATTAAATAGACGACTGAATATGTAAATTCGAATTTGCATTCCCTGCATATTGAATCTTGCTATTTGCCGATATCCGCATGCAAAGTTGAAATTGGCTCCATTGACACTGGCGGGTACGCCAGGGTTTCAGTAAACGCGTTTACTATGGAAAAGGCGAACTTTGAAAATCATTTCTTTTTAACTGGGAAACGTTTGACAACTTTTTTTGTTGTTTCCTTAATGGGGAACACGCATTCGATTAACACAGCTGCTCAACTTCAAAAAGGGCCTACTGACTAACTATGTACTTGACTGGATGCAGCCTCAAGTATTAGATTTTGTTTCTTTAGGGTTCCCATTCGTATCTCTTCCCTGGCACTCCGGCTGTCTACGCATACAAAATGGGACTTCGGAAGTCACTTGCAAGCAGTGTCGAACCTCCGTTACTTAAGAATTTCCACTGTTTCGTTTCTCCCTCCTCATCCTAATAATAAACGTTTCCACGGGCAGGAGGGAGCTATTGCCAAAGTTTTGCTGACATGATTTGTTGGAAGTTGGACTTACTGTGCCAGGCTAGGAAGTTCTGAGTCTTGGGGTGTATATATGTGCACTCCGTCATCATCGAAGCTGAGTTTCCCTTTCCCGGCCTAGCACTCCCTCTTGCACAAGTATATATTTTGTATGCAAGGGACTATGACAGTTTGTAACTGTTGGTATCCATGCAGTATGTAGAGGAGAAAACTTATTACTTGCACAAACAATATTCTACTATTTATTTTGCTTACAATTTTCATGCACCACACGTTTGAGTTCCTGCCCTAAAATATCCGGGCACACAGACAGGCGTTTTTTTAGAAATTGGGTACATATTAGCAATCTACATAGACTCTATCGCAAATGTGGGGTTGAGCCCTGTCACGAAATTTCAATTTTCAATGGGCTACGTATTTTTCAGCGTTAGTCGCTCGCCGCGTAAATTGCTAGAATTAGTCATTGCGACACCAGACCACGATTTTGTACTGAATTAATATGGGCATGAATGACAAATATAATAGGGGTTCCTTATTATCAAAATGTACGAAAAGGCTGCATGGATTGTGTTTTGCATGCAAATGTTTCAAGTCTTGGATAAAGAAACGTGCTGTTGAAAATGTTCTCTTTTGTATTATCTTCACCAACATTGATTCTTGCATACAGTACTACAAAATACTACAAAAAAATTGGGGCAAGATGACTTAGAATTGATATAACACTACCGTGTACTGCACACAAGTCCAAGCGTTTTATACCGGGCGTATCTTTTTGTTTCCAGGCATCAAGATAAAAAATAGTTCATCCCGCTGTACGCATACATAATATAACCCCAAAATTTTTTTATTGTAATGCTTGCGGTATAGAAGAAGCCCAGTGTTTTTGGATTTGAAAATCTACGAAGTTTCGTTGAATTAATTTATGCTTTCAATTTTGGTTCTCTTACCTTGCCTTTGGCCTATTTTTTTCACGGGGTTCATTTAGTATCACTTGCAACTATTGCACTAGTATATATGCGAGTTTAAAACAGGAAACGTTTCGAGGTTCAATGCTTCGTCTGTACGTATTAATCTGTATAAAACACGATCCCCGCACAAACAGATACCAATTATGGAGCACAAAACGATTTTTGAAATGTTCATTGAAGGTTTCTTTGCAAAAAAAAGTAACTTTGTGGTTTTATCAAATTTCGAATTAAAGGGACAGGCCCATCAAAATAAACCTACATTTACGATACGTTCATAATGACTATCAAGCATTTTTATTACAATATATATAAACTAAATTTCACCATTATTCGCCCTAGACAACTTTTTTTCCAATGCGCTCTGCTCAAATGTATACCATAAAACTGCAGATTTCAAAGCTATATATGCAAATTTTAATCGCATTATAATTTCACGATAAATTTGCATTGACGACAAGGATATTTGCGGCTCTACGGTATACATTTGAGCAGAGCGCATCGGAAAAAAGTTTTCAATGGCAAATAAATGTGAAATTTAGTTTGTATATATTGTAATAAAAATGCTTGATAGTCACTATGGACGTATCGTAAATATAGGTTTACTTTGATGGGCCTGTCCCTTTAATGTCACAAACAAAAAAGAGAACTAAGCATGATGAAAGTTATGAGCTGTTTTGCTATTATATATCACGAACTGTGGTAACTAGCGTAAGAACTAAGAACTATTGGCTGCGGTAAGATACATATTAGTTCGAAGACTAATATATGACAAAAAAAACTAATATTATGGAAAAAGGATGAGATTCACACAAAAGTATACAGCTAGAGAATTTTGTGCATGACTTTGGGTTCCATCCTTCTTTCCTTTTTAGTATTCTAACTTCTAACAACTCTAAATGGTTTTGCGGATTTTGTGAGTAAAAACGGATACTTCCCTACAAGGTTACCACACTTTATTAGCCACTCAAAGGTTGTCATTCGTTGAGTGACGGAATATAAGTGAACAACCAAATATACTAAACGTAAGATGGTGTTAATATGAAATAGACCTCACAAGAAGATTACCGTACTACGGTGAGGGCTAATGTGGAAAGTCTGCATGAGTTATGATTTTCGCTCACAATCAAATAAATTTACTTCATTAGGGGCCTTTTTATGAGATCTACAAAGTGCAGCAGCAATTGTGCTCCAATAGCATGCTTATGTTTTTTAGATACTTTATCTGAGTTCAGTGTAAAATAAGGAAGAAATGCAATGATGTCATATGTTGTATCTTCCATTACCGGATTCCGTTCCACTGAACTGAGTAATCTCTGATCCTTCCGACTACATTTTACGTTAAAGTGAGAGTGAAGGAGCTGGTCTCATTAGCCCTTCAAAACCGTAAAAACGTTCGAAATACGGTATTTCGAGTGTGAATTAGGCGTCAACAGTGACCAGAACACATAGAAAAAGTGCCACGGTAACGCAAAAGAAGACTCTTATGTAAGCAAAGGAAAGGGGTTTCGTTACCTCTCCCTCCTTACCTCTCTCCTTACCTCTCCTTACCTCTTACCCTCCTTACCTCTCTCCTTACCTATCTCCTTACCTCCCTCCTTACCTCCCTCCTTACCTCTCCCTCCTTACCTCTCTCCTTACCTATCTCCTTACCTCCCTCCTTACCTCTCTCCTAACCTCTCTCCTTACCTCTCTCCCTCTTATTGGCTAAAAAACCGGGGTGAGATTGGCCTCCATTACGTCGCTTTCGGGTGTTCACTTTCTATACCTCTCTCCCTCTCTCTCAGGTGGAACAACTGGGTAGATTCTCTCTCTCCTCCTCTCTCTCTCTCTCCTCTCCCCCTCTCTCTCTATCTCTAAAGAGGTCTGCTCTAACGCGCGCAGGCATGCCGCATACCTAAACTCCGCCCATCAGTGTGTGCAGGCAAGGTTGCAGACCCGGTGGCAGCACTCTCAGAAGCCCGCACGACCAAGATGAGGATGCCCGCTCTCCTTACCACAGTCCTGCTTCTTAGCGTTGCTAAGGCCGTTCCCGTAGTTCCACAAGAACCCACCATCCCCTGCCATTACCAGAGCGGTAACTTCAGTCTAAACTGGCGGTTCGACGATCTCTCTTCCGATGTCATATTCACACTGAAGGCTCGTTCTGATGCGGAGAACTTCTGGAGCGGCGTCTATTTTGGTGATTCGAAACCGGTCAGTTTTATTTATCAATTATGTATACAACTAAAAGCCTGAACTCTCTCTCTAACCAATATCAGTGATAAAGTTGAACCTTGACAAATAAAACAAGTAAGTTGCAGTAGTAAGAACTAAGAACTGACAACCTAAGACTTTCCCAGAAAGCCACTGTCAAAACGAGACCCATGAGACTGATTGTAAGATACATATAGTAGATTATACAAATCTAACTGCAGCCTTTATCGATGATATAGTGAGGTATGTTTAAAGTTAACGTTGAGTTCTCCTCTCTATTAACTGTTTCCAATAAGAAAACGTTCCTTATTCTAGGAGGACGTGATCGGTGTTTTCGTGAGATCTGGCCAGATCGGACTCATCGACGGACATTTCGGAGACGAGAACGCAGGACAAACAGAGGTAGGACGGATTTTGATTAGCCGGCAAATCATTTAACTATCAGTGAATCATTTCTTGAATCTCACTTATCGAAGAGGTAAGATAGGCAACTCTGCTGCCTGCTTGTTTTTTTTCTTTAGCGGGGTGCTGTGTCGATACCAGCCTTTTTCTACTATTTTTTTTGCAGAGCTTTCAGTTGCTAACTCAAAAGTTTTGCTTTTCTGTGGCTGATCAGTTAAACAAATGATCGGCTTTTTCTCTAGTTTGGTCTCGAAAATAGAAAACTTCTTTAAACTAAACTCCATAGGAAGTATTTGAAAAGGTCATTGAAATCCGCCGTCTTAAACAGTTTTCTCGGAGGTCACTGCGGTAAGAAAACAATTGTGGCAACACTATCTAGTTATAGCGGTAATTAATCGGTGTCAATTAATTCGTCTAGTTACAACAATTAGTACGTGGTGAATATCGCAAACTTACTACCTGGTTTTGCTAGCGATTGCTAGAACTTACTAACGATTGCTAGTCAGATACAGACAACAATTGGGAGCTCATTGCCAGCCATGGCAGGACTTGAACCCGCAACTTCTTGCTCCGCACTCTAACGCCTTCGGTTGAATCGGAATCGGTTGAGCTTCATATTTACTTCATGGTCTTTAGGTTCTTACCGACGCTGATACCAATGTCCAGTCACTTTCCCTCGACTCATCCGACGGATGGATTTCAGCTGAATTCTCCCGACCTCTCAAAGCAATTGACTCTGAAGATAGTGATCTATCCGAATGCACGGTACGAACTTACTGTTGATCTAACTCCAAAATGACTGCCAAATAAACAATTCCTTGTAAAAGTCGGACAATGTAAGAGTTCCAATATTCTCCTTCTTGTGACTATCGACCTATAGACAACATCAGTACAAGGAAATATTTTGTGTTATGGAATCTCCGGAATTTCTACTCGACCTTTTTCTATTGCGGCAAAATTACTCGACCAAATTACCTCAATTGCTAATGCGAACTCAATTTGTTTGGCATTTTTGCTGAATTCAACTACGTCTCGAAACTATGAGAAATTCTTAACCAATTACATAGTTTGAGTTTCGAGGAGATTCTTGAACACATCACACATTGTTAAAACACAGAGAGAAAGTTAAGTCCATAAATCAAAATCGTAATATAGGTCCTGTGTGTACCTCCTTGCTAAGAGACGTTCGGCTTTAGGTTTTCTATCTTACTCCTTACAATTCCTGAAAATCTTATGTTCACGATTACACGGTGTTCTATTGATGTTTGCGTTCACAGTTTCTTTGCATGCCTTTTAGCGGCTAATTAGCGGCTAAGGCTTTTCCCTCGATTCTAGACGAAAGTACCCTACTCTCAACGATGTACAGCTATACATATTAGGGCTAACCCTCTGGTGGAACGGAGCAAGTTTTTTTGCGGTAGCGCAGGAATGGAAAGCAAAAGTGCACAAATTTAAGCTAATGAGGGATAGAGACTGCATTCAGGCTAAGGGCTAAGAGGTGCTAAGTCTACGCATGTCCTAACGATATAAGTGCAAGTCTGGGAACAAACCAGCGCCAGATATCAAACCAACAATGACAACAATATTTTGCATACAACATGACAACCTAAACCCTTTTTTTATGGGCAAACGATAGGCGCGCGAGTGTATCTGTTAGGCATAATCGCCAATAAAAACTAATCGTTCATAATAAACTTTTTTACTATACAATAGCTAATCGAAAGCTCACATAACAAGTGATAAAAATGTTTTGGATAGACATGAACTATCCCCCATAAATGGCTAGGCGTTCACTCTCCTTCACAGGGCCCGTATAATTTGCGTGCCAAATTTTCTGGTAATTGTATCCTCTGAATTTTCCATAAACTAATTATAGGTGTAGATCAGACAAAAAGTGAATAGATGATCATGAAATGACCCTTTCCCTGATCTTTTGTCCTTCATATTTCTTCACATAACTTTCGTGTGGTTCGCACCGTAAATCAGGTTCTCGTTCTAAAACATTTTGTTGTTTGTGAGAAGGTCGCGAACCCAACAAGGAATAAACATCACAGAAATAAGTGAGAAAGTAGAGGGGAAACTTTAGTAAACTAAAAGATTAACGTACTACGGTATTACCCATGGAGTGTGCACGCAAGAATGCCTAATTAGTAATAATCGTAAAGATACAGTAAGGTACTGAATTCAAGTGTAGTTCGATGTATCGTCCAGCGTTTATGGCCGGTTCGGATAATAGTTTGTGTGCTAAAGTGCTCAGTCGTCTGGTTTTGTTTAGGGTCGAAATAAAGATACATGATTAAGAGAAACTCTGTTTATTGTTAGGAAAACTTCTCCCTCTCCCTCTCTCTGTGTTCTATATATTCCCCTATGTCTCTCGCTCCCTCTCTCTGTGTTCTATATACTCCCCTCACTCTCTCCCCCTCTCTCCCTCTCTCTCTCCCTCTCTCACTCTCTCCCCCTCTCTTTCTCTCTATGTTCTATATATTCCTCCTCTGTTTCTCGCTTCTGTTGTTCGCGGTCATTTATTGTTCTACCTTAAAAAACTAGAAAGATGATTCATTTCAATAGTCCTCAAGACAATAATATCATTTTTCAAAGAATACAGTCTTGAATAGCATCTCAGCAAGCTGTGACACTAAATTGGGTTGACGTTGTAAGTACAAGCAGTGCGAAAAGAAGATGTAGTGGGCCGGCATTTTAAAATTATAATAAAATGCCTGAGGCGCGGTAATTAGTAATTATCCTAAAGAAGCGGTACTTCATTGTAATGCAGGTACTGATGTTATTCTGAATCGAAGTTGTCCACTTTCAGACTTTCTTCGTGCCAAAGAACTCCGAACAAATCAAGACTTCTGGAGCCATCTACTTGCCGAAGGAGGTATGTTGAAGGGAATACTTCTTCTCTTTCAGAATTTCGGAACTTCAGAGTCTAATAAATTACGTAACTTGCTTATAAGATGCAAAAAACTATACTGTTCCTTTGAAACACCATCATTTAGGTGGAAAGCTTCCGTGTCTGTGACATTGCCAAAGTGTGCTCTTCTCGACAAGAACAGCCTATTGGTACGCATTTTAATTTACAAGATACAAATTATGACCGCTAATTAACTTGTTTTTAAAATGGTATGTGCTCTTTAGAAGAGCGTATATATAAATAATGAATGGACTGTCAAGTATAAATATACCGCCACGTCGAGATTTGGTTTAAAGCTACTCTTCGCCTGACTAATTCCTAAACTTGTTTTTAAAATGGTATATGAGTATGTGCTCTTAAAACATGGACTGACAACTGCCCCAGGTATTACATGCAATGCGCCTCGTGCCATACGCATACCCCTTTAAAAACAAGGCCCTATTTAATTCCGTTTCATGTTTAGTTTGAGCATCTTTACAGTATTATACCCAGGCTTCACCGGCGACCTCTATAATCTGCCATACTCGCTCTTCTAAATAGCCCTTCAACGTACATATAATGAATGCACTGTCAAGTATAAATACCGCCACGTCGAGATTTGGTTTAGACCGGATTCTGTAATAACTGGATGAAACTTTAAGCTCATCTCTGTTTCATTCTTTCTCTATTGACGTTCCTACTAAAGAACTCATCCTCCACATAGGATATACGGTAAAGTCTCTCTCTATTTCATTGTTTTACTCTCTTTCGCTCCCTCTCTCTATTCGTTTTCGTTGTCTCTCCCTCTCTTTTCTCTGTCTCTCTTTCTGTCGTTTACCCTCTCGACCTTCGACTTTTTGTACGAGTACTCTTAGGTGCCGCAGGTCGCGCTGAACAGGTTCGCGCACAGCCTGGAGCGTTTCTTGTAGCCCAGTCTCTCTTTCATCGTATCTCTCTCTTTCTTTCTCTCTATACCTCTTTCTCCACCCCCTCTCTTCGTTTCAAAGGGTAGAAAAGAACTAACAAAAAGCTGAGAAGCATCAAACCCCGCAATCAACAAACAAAGTATAAACACAAAAACCCTGGAGGGCATGCAAAGTTGAAGGTTGTGTAAACCAAGGGAAGGGGAACCTGTATAGTGTGCGATTATTCCTTTCACAATAAAGTTCCAAGTTCAGGTGCACAATCTTTCTTAGAGTATGCCTTTTTCTTAATGAAGTCGGGTTAGGTACTGTCACTTCATATATAACAAATATCTCACCTGGTAATTAATATCCTTCCAGCCTGGAAAACTATGCATAAATGGAATATAAGTAATTGGGAACGGTGAAAATGGAAATGAGAGAAACACCAGATTCAGATTATAGTTCGTCAATATATAGTTGTGTTCTTGCATGAGGTTCAACCGCGAAGTTATTGATTAGGAATGGCCAAAGGAATATAGACCCACGGACTAGACCCCCCGTACTCATACCCCTTGTCCATTTACTGGAAAGCTTTCAGAAGTTGTGAAGCGTTCGGATGCTGAGCAAGTGTGCTCCTTCGAGGAAGGTGACACCAAAATCACATGGAAGGGATCTGCCAATGGGGTGGATTTCACGTGAGTCCACCGATTTTTCTTTAATAAATATATTCCTTTAGTTGTATTTTATTTCGTACTTCACTTTGGTCACATAAGCGGCCTACTCCTGCCGAAAACAGTTGTCTTCAAGCTTCAAGGATTAACATCATCATACGTCTATTTTGAATACGTTTGTTACTACTTTATTCAGTGGTAAATTTGTTACTACTTTACGACGAGTTCCAAATGACCAAGTTCTGCGAAATTTTCTCAGAACCACATTTGACATTGAGCTTCAATAGAATACAGGAATGTAATTAACACTGAACTACAGTGCCATTGCAAAAAATAAGTAATATTTAGTGTCAACACACCAACACAGAAGGGCAAGAAATGGTCAGCAATAGGAGTCGGTGAGAGCATGAGTGTACGTTTTTGAAAAAAATTAGATTCTTTTTCGAATAAAATAGAACACTCTAGGTTAGAGACTGATAGCTTTGCATCCTGTAAACGTTTCTCACAATAAAATAAACAATATTTTTTGTTGTTAATAAAATCTAAATTCAGGACCTGAAAATGGCCGTCGTTTTCACTGAAAACGGAAAACCAAAGCAGGCAAATGCTTTTGAAGTGAAGGGATATCAACCACCACACAAGGCAAAGGGGATCAAGGTGCAGCTGGATAGAAAGGTATGTGTCACGGGGTGTCAAGTAGTGTTTCAAATGATGTTTCGTACATTTTACGTGAAATTGAGAGAACGTGCGAGCAAATTCACGCCACTCAAGACGGATTTATGTACGTATTTAGGACAAAGTACATTTGCCGATCAAAACCAAGCGAAGTTAAGATGAACTATGATTCGTTTCAGTTTCAAGAAGTATCATGATTCACAATCACGGTATTTGTTTGTAGGTCTCCAAGGTCGAGGATGGCCACATTCAACTCGCCTTCCACGCTGCTAAGAACCTATTCGCCGGACAGGTACAGTACATCAGATGTATAATATTTATTAGCGCGACAGCACTAACATAGTATGAGTTTTCCCGAAGCCCATTTTTTTTAGATTCCTCCCTGAATTTATATATACCGGTGAAAGGGAACAGTTAGCCAATTGAATCCTTCTCCTTAGTTTAACGATGTGAAGTTAACAAACATTTCTAAACAACGGTTACTTTGAATTCAGGATGCCGATGGCTGTGTAACATTGCAAATTGCCGTGATGGCCGGTAACTACGCCGGTAACTTCAACATTCGCAAGCACGAGATTACTCCTACACCTGTGCACGTAAGTTTTCTCTCTCTCTCTCTTCTTTCTCTGGTAATAGAAGTTTTGATAGAAAAGTCAAAAGCGGTAGACAACGCAGAACAAAACTGCTTTGGACAATTTTAAGCTTACAACGTGAATTCATTCAATGCATATTGTGAATCCACAATAAGCACTACCTATTCAATCATGTTATTTAGGTGTGCAACATTGAAAAGTGTGGTCAGGAAGAGCCTGAAGATGAGACCACCCAGGCTAAGGAGGAGGAGGTCGTCACCCAGGAGGATAACAAGGAGGAGAAGAAGGAGGAAACTAAGACTGAGGCTGCCGGGGCTATTGGTAAGAAACTTTTTATCTATAGTCTATAGGTAGTCCTGCAGGTTCTGACACCAAGCACTGGAAACTGAACTGTGGACTACTTTATACACAAGCTTCAGTTGGTGGGTTTGTAGCGGTTGTACCTTGTACCGCCTCAGACCATACAATCAGATTTTTGGAGACCTTTTGTAGTTTGGAAACCGTTTTTTGTAAGATTCCTTTAATTTACTTTTGAATAGGACAGTTTTTGTTATCGTACCATTTTAGCCTCTGACGCTGAGGGATCCGGCGAGACTGCAGTGAAGCCCGAAGAGAGCTCTGAGAAGCCTGATAAGGCCGGAGAGAGCTCTGAGAAGCCTGAGAAAGCCGGAGAGAGCGCTGAGAAGCCTGAGAAGGCCGGAGAGAGCGCTGAGAAGCCTGAGAAGAGCGGAGAGAGCTCTGAGAAGCCTGAGAAGAGCGGAGAGAGTACTGAGAACAAGGAAAACGATCTTCAGGTACAGTTATTTGTATCGGGCATTGCCTGCTAAACCGCGAGACTGTATAGGATTCGAAAAGCTCGTTGTTTCAGGATGTGCTCATAGCTCGCAAGAACCCTGCTTTAGAAAAATCTGCCTTATGCTTTACCTACCATTTTAACACAAATATTTATGTGCAAACCCGGTTTTGGAGCAAAACTATTAACAGCTAAAGCAAGAATAAATTCACTGCTTCCACTTCAGCGTCGGAAATTATGCATTGGGCCCTCAGGCAATTGTCCTCGGCACCTCATTAGTACATGACTCTTGTTTTGCACAATTTCTACAATTATTATATGTTTATGTATGTTCAAAATCCATTGAGTTATCCATGTTGTATGTCGATGTTTCTTGAAAATACTGGCTCAGTGTCCTAATAATAATTTGTCTAAAGCTGCTTTATGTTTTGTCAGTCGGAACCAGAAACTTCCGGGGAAGTTCCACTAACAGAAGAGACTGAAAAGGCTACAGAAGAACCTGCCAAAGAGGCAGAGGAACCTCTCTCCACGGATCCGACCCAGGCTCAGACCAAGGGTGAAGCTCCCAACCCCGATGACTTCTCCCTCTCCGTTAGTGAGCACGACATCGCTAACATTGACAAGAAGGTAAAAACTAATGCTTGAAACAATGTGATCGTCTTCATTTTGAGTTCGTAACTGAATTGTGAATACGTTATACATCTGTGTTTACGTATCCTGCAAATGCGCAACCTGCAGTTGCAAAGCTTATGTTTACGTCAACGTCAGCAACCTGCAATTGCAAAGCCTATGTTTACGTCAACGAATTGGGCAGTCTATGTATGTTCGCTTCAAGCTCATGTGAATCGTATATTGTTAGTTACTATGTTCTGTACCAGGTGGAAGTGGATTTACGTAAAGTTTAATAACCGTATGTCCAAGTATGTCCAAGTGTATCAACGGTTAACACTCCGCTTACTTACAGCCTAACCAAGAGCAGCTTGCCTCGGCAGAGGGCAACGATACACTAACGGACGAGGCTTCTACAGCTGAAAATAAGCCTTTGAATGAGGAGAGTGGAGAAAAGTCAGAGCAAGAGAAGAGTGAGACTGCAGAGGAGGTTCCAGACACTGATACGGTAATTACGCGCAGACTTAGAAAGAATGCATAAGCATACGGTAAATTTTCTACTAGTATATTCGTAAACTTGTTCAGAAAAAGGAAGACGAAACTGAAAAGAGCAGTGATTCTGAAGAGAGTGCCAGTCATTCGCCAGCTGTAGAATCCGAGACAGCCGGCAAGGAAGCAGGTTAGCGGGGTTTAAACAATTTTTTTTTAACGCTTCATGACTAAGATAACACCGTGCCCAACAACACTGCCTTTGAGCCCAGCTGTTAGCCACATACTGAAAAGCATGATGCTTTCGAATTACACTAATTTGTCGTTCATGAAAAATGAAGTTCGGAACTTGGGAACTTGGGACCAGATGACTGTGCAAAAGAAGTGCACACAACAAATATCTTTGATTTTTAAAAAAGTTTGCTGACAAGAATTCATATGTGCAGTCAGCAGAGTTGATCTCTACTAGGTAGAGTCAACGCAAAAGCATCCATGGGTAAATGTTCGCGTAGGATTATTTGTAATCATTATTTCAGAAAGCGAGTCACAAGAAAAACAAGCGGAAGCCACTTCAACTGAGGACGAAGGAAAAGAAAAGGAGAAAGAGGTTATTATTGGGGTATTCTAACTCTTTTTGTTTCACAAGCAACAAATGATGATTGTACTATGCAATGAGACCATTCCTATTTACGTACCGTAACCTTACTGTACTTGCAACCGTGACAATTGTACTGTATCACAATATCGCTATAACTTGTTCAGGATGTGGAAGAAAAGGTCGAAGAACCAGCTGAGACTGAAAAGGCTGCCAAGACTGAGGAGACCATGAAGGGTTTGTTTTTCTGCATCAGAATAGACGTGCTCAGGAATGATGGTGGATACTCACCGGTTTCATAATTGAATGATATGTGACTTTGCTTGGCCGAAAACCGCAAATCGGTTAGAAGCTCTGTGTTTCCAGAAAAGCGTCGAAGCGTAATTATAAAATTGTTTTTAGTTACTGTGAAACCCTGTGGGGATGACCATGTCGACCTCCGTGTCTGTGAAGGATATTTTGCTGATTATTTGACGAAGGTGACCATATATTTTCCAATATTAATCTTATTAGAACTTTAGAGCAGCCAGAATGAGACTCATTACTCTGGTTTGTATTAGGAAAGAAAGCCTTCTAGCCCAATCCTTAACTCTTTCGTCGACTTCAATATTCTCTAATAAGTAAATTCCGGATCATGAAGCATATGTATTCCAGGTCGACCAGTGGGCCAAGCGCCACAACGAGACTGTCGGAGAGCAGATGTGGAAGGTAGGATACTACAGTACCCTAAAAACTACCGCGGTATCCTGTATAATTATGAATAGTCAATTCTTTCCATAAAATCTACGATGACGGAGAGGGAGGGAGAGCGATAAGGAGAGAGAGAGAGAGATGGAGAGAGAGAGGAGGAGAGGAGAGGGAGAGAGAGGGAGAGAGAGAGAGAGGGAGAGAGATAAGGGAGAGTTAGATACAGATGACGAGAGTCGAAAAAAAAGATATAGTATTATGGCTGAAATTAACAATGCCCCTGCAGGCTTGTTCTCTATTGGCTGGAGTAAACCACGTGTCCACAATGTGTTGCACTATCTTCCACTCCACGTGCGAGAAGTTCATCCAACATCCATAGGTAATTTCAATATAATAAGTTACAGTATCCGTAACTGAGTATCACAATGAATCGTGTAAGTTGCCCCTGGTACCGAACAAGAGTTCGCGAATAGTAGACAGACAGTACACAGTGATACAGTACGTACAGCCACCCTAGTTCATAATAGGGTAGTTCCGCTCGTTCTGATTTAAACACCGTCGTTAGACTGCGGACGGATTCGGGAAACTTTTTGAAACACGACTTTACAAAGAAATATTTTCAGATCTCACGTCTATCTCATAAATTACTCGTTTGAAACGTGATCTACAACTTATTTGTACATACTCAACGAAAATGTGCCTCTTGCCCCACGATTGCCTAATGGGGACTTATTCGTAGCGATTTTTCTTATTTGCTTTTTTTATAATAAAATATTTACATACGCGTTGGAACATATAGCATCAAATTTTATACAACCAAACAGGAAGCCAGATCATTACGATCAGATTTTTTGACCGAATTTCCAGGCTCAACCCTAGCATACTGTATTGCCAGGAAAACTGAATATTACGCAAAAAAAAACGGTTAGCTGAAAAGTAGAACATGGGAAATTTTTTTTTATTCCGGCACATAAAAAATGTATAGCATAGGAAAATCCAAAAAGAACAGATTACAAGAAACTCAAAATAACGAACTAAATTGGAAGCAAAACGAATTTGAAAGGCAATTAATGTAATACCAATAATGTGCAACACTAAATAAATACAGTATTTACATATTCTCAAAGAAGACACATGTTGAAAGGGGATCAATCACTAGACACTTACGAAAACCGCCAACGACGTCACAGCAAATAAACAAATTGAGATAAATACATTGATTATGTACAGAACAAACTGACAACAGTAATACAATTAAAGGCCGGAAACTCATAACTCAAACTCAAAGTAATTTGCTAGTGTTGCAAAACAACCACATCGGTAAGCTAATCTAGATCAGCACAGTTCTACCAGAGACGAATTCATCACTAAGGATTTACTAGAGTAATTCAGGTACAGAGCGCAAGCCAAACTCTCGCACCGTCGAACACATTCCTCAAAGAGAATTGGTAATTCACTGATTTCTACGACTTGTCCTATTGTCGTGATAAGGCTTCGGACGTCCACGCTGACTGCCATCCGTTCTGACTGCCAGTGGAAGCTGCTTTACCTGGAAGAAAATACAATTAGAAGGATATTTATGATTGTAAGCAAATGGTTCTTGGCGGTCCTTTGCGTCAATTGCGTACGTATTATCTTAATTATCCAAGAGCCAAAATGGCCGCAAAATAGTCAAAAAGTTCTCTCATATCCAGACGGCGAACGCTACGGCTACATACTATCAACCAAACTAAGAATATATGCATGAACCTGATGTCTCTTCCTCAACTCCTCGTCCACTTTATCCATTTCATGGCAAAGATCGATCACCTAAATTAAAAAGTTCACTAATAAAGATTAATCAGAGATGAGGAGTTGACATCCCAGGAGAATCCAAAATGCTTGAACGGTTTTGAAGGATATCTTAAAATACGTCGTTTAGTTAAAAATAGCAGCACCCGAAGAAATCAACTAGGGGTATCATTCTTACGGGTTGTAGACGTTTTAGTCAGACCAGCTAATTAAGTCAGATCAACATAATTTTCATTGACTGTTCGACCCACTGGAATACAAAATAAACTTGACTCCCAGCCAAGACGGAACTCGGGTGGTGCGCGGCAACCATGGCGCGAAAGGAAGGATGAAATGGTGTGCGCGATCTCTTTGGCGCTGTCTTCGTCAGGTTCGCGAAAGGGTGCGCACGCGAGAGTCTGGCGAAGACTGGGCGAGGTGCGCGAGCGCGGAGAGATGTGGGCGCACCTGATTTTTGTTCGCCGCGCACTGATGTAGCCAAAACCCATGGTGATATGCTCCCCCACTACACTTACAAAAAAATTGGGACTAACATCACAATGTTCTTTTCTTGGTTGGAAAAAGAAGCTCTGACAATACACTATGAATATACATTTACAAATAGCATTTACGATCCAAATGTATAAAACCATTAGCATATTAGTATTAGTCGTAAGCTTGTGTTTGAACAAGAACAACGATTAAATTTTTGAAATGTTAGCACTTTCACCTTTCACAAGTAAAACAACATCATTCAAATAATACAAATTGCTTTATCCACATAGACCAACATAACACACACTACTTTTTTCACTTGAATTTCAAATAGATACACAGATCAATGAAAGCAACGCATGGTATTTGAACACAACAACAAACAATGAAGAACAGTTCACAAAACAATCAATCAAGCATAAAACAATGGAACAATCACAAGTAAATTTAAGCAACTTATTACAATAAATGAAAGGTAAAACACAGGAAAATGCATTCACAAAGACTGAAAACATAACTTGAGCAACGTACGAAAGGCAAATAAGGCAATGAAACAATCTACTTAAACAAGCAATAGTCAAGCTTGTTAGTTGAATGTACAAACATTAGTTAGAGATCAAAATTCAAAACAAAGGAGAGTAAAAGCAAGTGAGACATGGACTAAAGAATCGCATGCGCTCGCATAGACCTCACAACATAAACCCAAAACCGTATCGCGAAAGACACCCAGAATGGGAATAAGTTCCCAGTCGGCAGTTCCCAATCACTTATAACCCGGGAGGTCTAGTGTATAAAACAGGATGTCGTACCGAGCCGTCTTCCTCAAAAAGAAGACCTTCCTTGACAACTGAAGGACCGACGATCGCCCCGTCCTCAAAGGCGTGAGTAGTTAGGAGAAGGCTCATCACATCCAGGGCTGTAATTGTAATAAGTAATAAGGATACCGTTAATAAATTAACTTCAATAAGTACAAAACTTCGTGACAGGGTAAACTCCTCCAAATCAATTATTAATATACAGGGATTTGGGAAGCCAGATTTGCGTGTTGTAGCAGAGATGTACGCCATATCTCTTTATCAAAGTATTGTCCTAAGACTTACACCAATCCGATCCAAGTGTGTGGTTCGGAATTGAAGGGAACACAGAGTCAGACTGGTCAGGCATCAAAGGGGCACCGTTCTCGTCACATGAAAGATTAAATGCGGGCTGAAAAGTGAATAAAATGAGAGATGTGGTTATCTAATGGGGTTTCCATGTTTGCGATTCGCACTTGCGAAAATGACAAACCGCTGTCCATGTTCAAGTTGATGTAAATGACATGGTCCCGCAGCGATTTTGGATCTAGTATCTAGTATGGATCTATTTCAAAATAGTACGGAGTACGGATCGATTTCAAATAGTATGGATCTGATTCACTTTCGCTGCAGGACCATGTCAAACGTGCGATTCGCATGGGTTACGGTAGGCAGTTGACATGCATGTAAAATGACTTGAACATGGACAGCGGTTTGTCATTTTCGCAAGTGCGAATCGCATACATGGAAACCCCATAAGAGTCAATAATTTGAGTAAATCCAAAATGATCCAACACAATACTGAATACTTGAATACTGAGCTGAGCGTGTCGAGAATGACACCGAGTGTTATGTCAAAGCACAGAAACACATTTTTTCTACTAGCTTCCAGCGGTCTGAGTGTAAGGCTATAGGGTTTCCAGTATCCACTCCATTGATTACAAGGCTTATTGTTAATAATTTTCCGGAATAAAAACTCGAGTTAGCTTATTTTACACAAAAAATGGGCTGTACTATGTAAAAAAAATTTTACTATAAGGCCAACCTGATCCCGATTAACTTAATTTACGTCAAAATCGTCAAAATGAACCTTTCAGACGCAAAGCACACATCGAACATAGGACCAACCTGATAAAGTGGGAAACAGTTGTTCATCATCTGACTCGAATTTGCATCAATATTGCCCTGATTGCTCGCGGCCAATGGGGCCATCGAGGGAAAGACGGGCTCGAAATTGACCTCACTCTGCTGGGTGAGAGCCTGGAGCTCGGTTGCAAACACAGGAATCAGAGGAGCCACCTCGCCATTACTTCCCTAAAAGAGTGACCATTAATATAAACAACTGAAAGGATACAGAAAGTTAGCCACAACACTCACAAACAATGATCGGAAGAGATGCTGAGCTAAAGCTGTAAAAAAAAAAATTGGCATTAATTATTTTCTTGAAACAGAAGTATGTATTATCGTCATCACGACTTATTCTTAAAATCTAATCGAAGGCAAAGAGGAATCAACTTTATAGCATAACATATTGTAAATAAGTGTACATATCGCATAATATCTTGTCAAACTATATTGATCTAAATTCTTATCTAAAAGATACACATACCTGTTCGTCAAACATTTCTACTTGAGTCTTCTTGGTCGGACCGAGTGATTGGAACACAAGGCGGTACCTGAAAGAAGAAAGTACAACTCAAATTTTAAAAAGTGCCTCACTATAAAGTTTCAGCCTGCTTCTCAACCATTGGATCCTTTTCCTTCCCGAGATCGAAAATACTGAATACTACAAATCAGATCAGCTTCAGAATGTAAAGCAGTTGAAAGTATACAAAACGGAATATCGCCAATAGCGCTCACCGATTTCCCTTCCGAATCTTGGGACAGAGCGTGCCAGGCGGGAGGCACAGAGGCGATTCTGATGACAAAATAGTTGTTGGGAGAAGTTCCTCCCTGAAATAATTGTTAGAGTCATTACAAATAAAAAGTGTAAATACACGTTCTCACACACTTGACAAGAAGTGCAAGTTCAACCCTCCAACGGTGGTAATCCCACGCCGCACTGTGCGGACGCAGGCCTTCGCCAAGCGAAGGGTTACCAAAATAGAAACACAAAGTAAATGCTGGACATTTGACTTGTGATACAACAAGCGTGGTTGACATAACGGCTAGTAATGCCACTAATACCGAAGAAAACTCACTTGGGTACACTGGCGGCCCACAAATGTACAACATTGATTGGTTGCCTTCCGAGAGTGTCCGGTGGAGGGCGAGAGACAGTGTTCCAGGGCAGATGGTCGTCCGTCAGAACACTGAGAGGAGCACGACGAGACTTGCACCAGAAGTTCACCTGTAAATTAACTGAAATTATGAAATATAAAGAAATTGACAGGGAAGGGGAAAGAATATACAACATACGCTGTATGTCACCTCCACCTCCACCCTCCACGTCTCTACTGCTTACAACTTACAATCAGAGGCCTAATAGGCTAATTTGAAATTAGTTAGTAAAATGAAGAAAAGTGAAAGTAAAAATGTAATTATTACCAGTGAATTGGCAAGCATCCAATTGAAGATATTCTCATTGTTCGTGATATCCAATAGTACCAACTTGGTGCTGTTCTTCACAATCTTTAGAAGGGAATCGGGTGACACGTTCGTCTTTTCAGCCAGCAACAACTGGAAAACATCGGTGTTCAACAGCAATGCATATTTCACTAAGCCTAAATAACAAATCACAAACATGCTTCAAATACAAGGCACAGTGGAAATTAACAAACTAGTACCAACTATATGAATACAGTAATCGCAATACGAGCAAAATGCTGCGCTGCGAAGTCGAAAAAAAGGGATCAAAAAGAGAGAAGAATACGAACCTCGAACCTCAAAAAAGAAAAATGAGAGAAGAATACGAACCTCGAACCTCTGAATCTCGAAAGAAACGGGGTCAAAATGAGAGGAAGCGTGAATAAGTGAATGCAACAAAATATGAGGAAGCAGAAGCAAAGGAAAGGGGTAAAAGTATCAAGGATCTATCACAGAACAACATACTCTCTGCAGTCGCCCTCCTTCCGAAATCTGTTCGAGTCCGAGGGAAAGATCTCTTCTTGTCACACCATCCAGATTTAGGTTACGCAGTTGGGGAAGACGAGACAGACGCTTCAACCCTTGCCTGGAATAGCCTTTACGTAACAGCGGTAAGAAATACACGATGTTCAGTGATGACAATGGACAGGTACTTCGGTATTTGATGGTGGACATCTATATACAACTACCAAAACATGGAAAAAATAGGATTCTAGGAAAAAATCTAAATAAGGAGCTAAAGGCTAGAAGGCAAAGAGTTCTATAATTGATCATACCCATACAATTATTAGGTTTATTTATCGTTTCTGAAGGCAACAACTAAATACAAAATTACGCAACAGGCGCTCGATTTCTCGATTAGGTTTAACAGAAATAATAAGCTGAAGAAAAAACTCACATTGTGACATTCTGATTGAATGCGAGAGAAATTGTGTGCAATGTTGAATAGGATTTGCTCTCCGGGTTCGATATCGACTCGAGGAATCTGAAATTGTCTCAAACAGTTATTAACTGTAAAGTTCAATCAATATTAAAGCAGTCAATTTCAACACTATTGACAGGGACTATTCACGCTCGCAAAACTATATATGATGCCTATAACGCTGGGCTACGGACTTGCGAAAGTCAAACCAAAAAAGAAGAAGAAAAGAAAAAAGGTAAAAAACCGTAAAGAAGTAACCAAAGAGTTCATCCCTCCATAACACAACATATATTATAAGCTTACAAAAGTGTAAACTAGAGGTGAGTGTAAGATATGTAAAAACACAACAGAAGCAAGAAAAACAAACGTAATAACAACAATCGTTAATATGATATTAATATAAAAATATTAATCAAACCACAAAATGAAAATCCCTTACCGGTCATTAGCTGCCGCCATTCCTTCCACTAAAAGCACTCGAAGAGGTAAGTTGGCGAGTCGGCTCATACCACGGTTAGTCACTTCTAAATACAGACATAAGGTCGTGTTTCAAGTTTCAGTAAAAGTAGGAATACAAAGAAAAGACCACTCTATAGAAATAAGAAAATACGAAGAGCAGCAACGATAGCCAAACTTAATAAATAAACTAGAGAGAACGAAAACTAACCGGGGTATACAGAATCTGGGTGCGAAATAATGCACAACTCTCGGAGTTGAGGGAAGGAACGAGTTATGTTCTGAAACAGATCACATACTCATAATGAATGAGCCTCGCCTCGCCAGATAGCTACCTAATACAACGGCACAACGCCCATGCACGAGCACGACTGATTTCAAAATTCAAAAGCCCAATCAATCTGTTATTGGCAACTGTTCAACAGAACAATCTCAATACAGGTTCTCAGAACAGGCTGATCCAAAACAATCACGGTAAATGAAAAAAAGATCAAAAATACATACCAACAGAACATTATCGGAGAGAAGATGGAGTTGACTGACATAGAGTGATTTTAATGTTGAAATTTTGAAGATAAACTTCAGAGCGTGGTGGGTGATACGGTTACACATCTCCATCTCAAGGCGTCGCAGTGCAGGTGCGTTCTGAATAAATTAGAGATCATAAGGTAACAGTAACATGTATATCGTCAACTCAAGCTCAGGTAGAACATCTAGGTGTGGTCTTGCTATCATCAGAAGCAGATTATATGTCAATCCTTATTGTAAACAAGAAATACAAACAACGAGGAAGGGAGGAAGAGCACAAACGACAGCAATTCATAACAAAATTGAATAAAACCAGACTTCTAATTTAAGAACTCTTTCAAAATATCAACATAAATGTCTGTTTACAACAAAACATACCTTGAATGAGTGCCCGTTAATGAACTGAGCATCAATACGCAGTGACGTCAGATTCGGACAACTGCTGAAGATCTGAAATATGCAATAAGGTGAACAGAGTTACTAAAAGTGATTTCCTGCACAGCGCAAAGGCAAGGGAATAAATACACCGTATCATCTTCATCTACTATAACCAGAAGTAAGCAATTTGGGGAAGGGTAGCTACATGCTACCCCTACCCTTTGATCCCCATCCCATATTTGCTCACATGCTGAACAAAAAGCCGCATACTCGAGCATGTTATAGCTTTCCACATTATTAAAACGCAAATAAAATGAACACAAACCGTTTCTAGGTCCCTGTCCCTAAATCTGTGTCTGTTGCAAATTAGAATGTCCAGATGAGTGAGGTTGGCACACATTTTCACTACTCCCGTCACAGCCTGACGCCAATTCCACTGAGAAGATTCCTAAAATATTAATGGAAAGGGTTTGCATATTAATGGAAATACTACAATAGGAAGTCAGCATTCAGCCTATTATGACTTGAATAACGCAATCTAATAAAAACTGTCCCTCTATCAATTGGGGCTAGGCGCAGCCTAGCCCTTTTTGGTTCTTCTCCGGGGGTTTCCCGGACCTGGGAGCACTCATTAATTAATAGCACAAAAAGTACTAGACCAAATGGGCTCTAATTTGGCAAATCTACTCTTCTAATGTTCCTCTACAACCCTGCAAAAACTCAGCCAGAAAAAATCATTTTGAAGAGAAGTTATTAAAAAAACGACTGACGTATTATGTGGATTTTTTTTTTTCTGTCCTTCCTTCCTCAATTTTCGTGGGCATCAAAGGCACATTTTTGAACTGGTCTTCATTATAGTATATCAGGGGGCGGGATTCTAGCAAAGCCATTAGAATTTTAAAATATTGATTTCTAATTATCGATTTATTGATTTCTATGCTAATTTTGGTAATTTTTGGTACATTTTCGGCCCTAGCGCGCTTCTGAATGAAAATTTTGCGCCCAAACTTCTGCATTAGATAACTGAAGTGTTGCTGAGAATATTTCTCTCTCACGGCATCTTTCCCCGATATCGATTTCTTAGACTTTTGGGGCCTCGAACATTGCACCTTCGCAGTTTTGTGCGCACAGCCGAAGCCCCGCCCCTTTTGCCTCATACCAGATGGGTTCATACCTCATAGTTTACGCGGACAGTGCGCAGTACATTATAAAATAAAGCATTTTCCATGGAAAACAACTTCTATATAATATAAATTCTTTTATATTTGGTTATTTTTTCACATGTTCAAGCTGGTAGCCTGGGATCCCCCTTTTTCTTTTGACAAATGCGTGTGCTTTTGCTGAAGTGTAGGTGAATAGGGAAATATTGAATGCGGAAAAGATATTATATCAATATCGAGTGTATATTATATCAATATCGAGTGTTTTATTCAGCACTCATTGGAATTTGGGTTATCAGGACGCTAGCAAAAGTTAATTAATGAGAAGTTGGAAATTCCAAGGCTTTAAAGTTGCAAAATAGTATTGTTTTTTTATTATATACCGGTCGCCTAACTCCTCCAGAGGCCTGAGGTGACCTTTACTTACAAAAACAATATGCCTTGTAGTACATTGGCAAAGCGTTTGGCTACAGAGCGGGAGGTCGTGCGTTCGGTTTCGGCCAAAGCCGAACGTTTTAGCTTTTTTTTCAACATTTAGCTTTTTTGATTGGCACACTATCAGTGCCGTTTACATAATCATTGATCTTTTGTGAATTATAAAAGGAGATAGAGCCCACTACTGTGTCTCACTTAGTACTGAAGTTTCTCATTCAGAAATTTCTCAAATAATACTTCATGAATAAAGCTACATAATCCAATGTTTAACCTTCAGTTGTCCCTAATTAACTATATAATTCCTGTGAGCTTTCACGACCCAGTAGCTGAATGGCGCAACTGGTAGAGCAGAAGGATTGTTAGTTATGGAATGATAGTTCGTTCGGGCTCTATTGTATATTGTATTGTAGAATTACCGTCTCATGGAAATCTAGGCGTCCCAAAGGAGCCCACCGTCCCACTCATGGGACAACCGTCCCATGAGTGTGACAACGTCCCGTTAAAGGAACAACTGTCCCAAGGGAATCTAGCCGTCCCATGGACCTCCCAACCGTCCCATAGACTTCCAAACCGTCCCATGAAAATTTGACCTCCCATGGCCCTTTCAAAGTCCCAGAGCCCTCTCAACCTCAACAGACTCAATACTTTATTCTTTTTTTCCATTGCCAAAAAAGTTGATATGTAGTAATGTTTGAGTGAGGTAACATCCATTCTGGCACCATGGGACGGTCAGATTTCCATGGGACGGTTGTCCCACTCATGGGACGCCTAAATTTCCATGGGACGGTAATTGTACAATAAATAGAACACAAGTTCGCGCATCGATGAGCTTTTTGCAACAATGGATACTTGAGGCTCACGAAAAATGCAACTCCTAATTCATTCTCCTAATTCCTAATTCATAAAAAATTGAGCGCCTTAGGGTAAAACAGTTTAGTGAAGTCATCAATTTATGACAAATTTGGGTTTCACGCATATGTTATGCAGCGTATAGGGGTATAGTATAGGTTAGTAGTTTTTAAGAGTTTTTGAAGTTTTTTTTGAAGTTAGTAGGTTAGTAGTTTTTGAAGACAGCGTATAAGGGGTATAGGATAGGTTAGTAGTTTTTAAGAGTTTTTGAAGTTTTTTTTTTGAAGTTAGTAGTTTAGTAGTTTTTGAAGACAGCGTATAAGGGGTATAGGATAGGTTAGTAGTTTTTTTGAAGATGAACAAGGTTTAAATTCTTTTCCAGTCAAATGCATAGTTGCGGAACAGCGATCGAATTGTAGGCAAAGAATTAGAAGTTAAAGTTTATTTATTCCGTCCACTCATACTAACAATAAGTGTGTTTCATTAGGATTAGGCTTGTTTATTGGAAGCTACCACTAACACCTAACCTAATGACCATAATCTTTCTAAAGGAAATTTTTTTATTAAAATAAAGAAATTATCTTTCGATAAAACTAAAGACATTGAACACCTAGTGTTCTCCAACTGCTTTAACCAACGAAGAATGATAAGTTGCAGAATTGACCCTCACAATCAGTGTATAATGCATATTTAATTGTGTGAGTTACTTATTTATATGCCGTAATGAACATTCAATTAGTTCGGCGTTAGGCCTGATATTTTCCAAATATCTCTAAAAAGAGGAAAATTATTTTATCGTGAAAAAGTGCTCTGTTTTAGGTAGGTGTTTTTGGCTCTTCTCGCCATCATTACAATGAAGTACTTAGCTAATTATCAGAAAATTTAGCGGCGACAAAAAGAGACCAATTCGGTTGTGGGCTGCATCTACAAAAAGTGAAAAAATTCATTCATTATGTTAATACTTAACTATTTTATGAAAATGACCAGTCGGTCTCTTCCGACTGCAAGAATCGGCCTTCGGCCGATTGTTACCCTACTACTTAAATTTCCTATGATACTATGATTCTTTACTTTTATTTGCTAATTATTTATTTATATCCAACGGGGACCAAAAATTGCGGCGCTCCATTTGTCTGCTGGTTCACGTAAACTTTTGAAATGTGTTGCGAACTATGGAAGTATACATAAAGAGAATTGAGCAAGTGGACAATTTAAAGAAGGAAGTGTAATTTTTTTGAAGCTGTACGGTACTACTCCTTTTGTGGCATACCAATATATAAATGCCTATTGTCAGTCTCACATAACAATGTAGATCACAACACGACAAATACGTAACATATCTGAAAAGGGTCTCGCTTAGTGAAATATATTTCATAGATCATTTTCATTTTCATTCGCATAGTTTGCTTTCTATTCACTGAACAGACATGTTTTTATTTAAATTCTACACCTGTGTGACTGCTCAAATAGTAGCCTCCAAGTTTGAGTAGTGCTAAAAACTATACGTCTATCGTTACACCTTTTCTCCAGCCGCAATTTTGGCTCCCCGTTGGATAGAAATAAATAATTAGCAAATAAAAGTAAAGAATCATAGTATCATAGGAAATTTAAGTAGTAGGGTAACAATCGGCCGAAGGCCGATTCTTGCAGTCGGAAGAGACCGACAGGTCATTTTCATAAAATAGTTAAGTATTAACATAATGAATTTTTCACTTTTTGTAGATGCAGCCCACAACCGAATTGGTCTCTTTTTGCCGCCGCTAAATTTTCTGATAATTAGCTAAGTACTTCATTGTAATGATGGCGAGAAGAGCCAAAAACACCTACCTAAAACAGAGCACTTTTTCACGATAAAATTATCAATTGTGTTTGCAGAAAAAAGCACGACCCGTTCCTATTCGTATTACTAACCAGGGAACTAAACAACTTCGCCGGAAGGCTTTTTTCTTGTTTTACACTTTAACCGATAGTTTTTCATGCTCTGATACGAATCGAAAATATTGCCTGCGAAATCTCTTTCGCTTATTTCAGGGCCCGATAACTTTTATTTCATGAGAGTTCGCAGGCAATTCTTTTATTCATAATCAGCATGAAAAACTCTACAGATAACGCAAGAAAAAAAGCTTTCTGCGAAGTCATATGTAAGGAGACTATTTACCTCGGCCGATGTACTCCGAAACATGTCAAAATTGACATAATTTATATTCTGTCCGTGTTTAGTAAAGAAGACTTTCATATTCTCTTCTGATAAGCTATCCATGTCCTCCTGAACAGAATCATAATTAAGATGAAAAAGGTTACTGGTTACTACATTGAAATCTACCCTACGTCCCAAACCAGTAGAAAGCCAGGACAAAATCGAATCAGGATAAGTTCTCCGTCCATTATTAAATATACTCGCCTTGTAAAAGGAAACACTATCAATTGACCGGATGACCGCATCGTGAAGAGCCCTGTTTACAAGGGCCAGTGTCTCACATCTTGTTCTAAGAGAGAGGAGTCCAACAATTCTATCAAGGACCTTCTCAGGTACATCTGAAAACCAAACGTGAGATAAGGTAGAAAACGATTTCTATAAAGATAGCTACGAATGCGAAGCGACGATCAAGGAATTCTCTACATAAAACACGTCAAATGCTGTTAAAAAACCATCAGGCGTACACATACCTAGAAGCGAGGTTTCCATTTTCTTTCAGTGATTATCTTCCAATCCCGCCAAAATCTCCTGAAAGCCTAAATATTATAGGAAACAAGACAAAAGCCCTGAAGAAACAAAGTGAAAACAAAGAAGTACATTGGTGACTTTAGTGTGCAGAAATGTGCAGAAATAATGCTCGTGTGCAGAAAAGAATGAAGAAGGAGGCTTCCAAATAAAGGAAAGAACAGTAAAAAAATAACATACAACAAATGTTTTGATTATCCAACTGTATTTTTGAACTTCAGCCGTTCCCGCGCAAATCGAAACGTGTACTGTCCCATTTTGGAATTTGTACAGTTGCGTACATTACGCAACTCATAAAAGAGCACACGAGCACAGATTTCGCACAGCGGCACAAGGTGCGCACAGGAATTGTACACTGTGCGCACGGAAGCCACTTCTATGCTAGACATGTGCACTTTTTGTGCTAAGTCTGTGCGCTTTTTGTGCTATACCTGTACGCTTTTCGTGCTGGACCAGTGCGAAATCTGTGCGATTCAAGCGGACCTGTGCGATTTCTGTGCTGCGGTGCAAAAGAGTTCGAGCACAGGTTTAGCACAGGGTTAGCACAGTGTGCGCTCAGAAGCGATTTCTGTGCTAAACCAGTGCGACTTTTGTGCCGGACTTGTGGAAAATATGTGCGATTTCTGTGCAGCGGTTGTTCCGTTTTGTAAAAACAGGGGCGGAGGAAAACAGTTCGCGCGCTGGTAACCATTTGTGCAACGCACAGTACATTATTCTGACTGGATTTGAAATTTTGCAGCAGAAAAGTCGTGTTCACTTCATTCGTTTTTGTTCCCTCTTCATCCATTTTTGTTCTCTAAAATCTCAGTTTAAAGCATATTAGCACGTTGTTATCTTAGTTTAACGATCGCCTTCTCGTGTACAAGTGACTTGTTGAAGCAAGCATATAGCTGATATGCTAAGCAAGCGTCAACGACCAAATTGTATTTTTTAAGACTTGTCTAACTATTATGGAGATTCGTCGCCGACGGGACTCGTCAGGCGATCGAAGTGATCGCGGAAGGGAGGCTAGTCTTTCCTACGAGCGTCATCACTCGGCCGAACATGGTATGTAGTTTATGTATACTTTATCGAGCGGCAAGTTGTCTAAAAATTGACCCGAATTGAACAAGTTGGTAGGATACTTACAATGTGGACTCCGGGGTGTTCATTTCGTAGTGATATAGCCCCAGGAATGATCTAATTTTGCCAACAGCGGATTGGTTTACCGTTTATTTCATAGTAGAGTCAAATTAATGAAATACGCGTTCTAATTCCAGAAGGTTTGGCTCGAGGTGCTCGCCGCATGTACATGGTTCTAAATAAGAAGGACCCAAAACTGACATCTGAGGCCGGAATGCGTGCTATGCTGAGAGCGGTAGACGATGATGATAATATTGACCAAGAAAGTAAGTGTTGCTTGCTCATAGTACAGTAATGGGTGCTACTGCCGTTGGGGGGGGGGGGGGGGGGGGCACCAATTTTTTTTTGTAAAGGGCTAGCCGATAGAGCTTAAACTTCACCCAGATGGATAACAGGCCATGCCGAATCGATCTACGCTATCAGTATTATCAAATTATCGATTTATTGATTTTTTTTTTCAAAATTTTTTCAGCTCCAAAAAGGGTTCTGGTCACCCAATTTCGCTGAACCTTCTTCCCAAGGGGGTAACTGACCCTACACTGATTACTAACAATCGATCTAAGCCAAAATGTTCGGTCAAATCATCTATTTATTGATTTTCCGTCTTCAGGGGTACACCCGGCTAGTCGTAAACCACAATCAATCAGTAGAATTTAAAGAATAGGCACTTTGAGGGCTGGTCACAGTCATGAACATACACTGCGTTTCCTTTCCACTCTACAAGCCCCTCGATGCATCCTCTCCTTACCACTCTGAACAAACATGAACCGAAGCCTTATATAGACTCTAGGCTTTACTTGAAAATCAATAAATAGAAAACAGACAGAAAACATTGGCTTTAACTATTTAGATCAGTTACGCTTAGTTTCTTACCCCCCTGGGAGGAAGGTTCAGCGAAATTGGGTGACCAGAACCCCTTTTTGGAGCTGAAAAAAAAATCAATAAATCGATAATTTGATAATACTGATGGCGTAGATCGATTCGGCCTGGCCTGTTATCCATCTGGGTGAAGTTTCAGTCCGATCGGAGCACCCCTTCAAAAAAAATTTGGTGCCCCCCCCCCAACGGCAGTAGCACCCAGTAATGTTCAAGAGTTTAAGCTTTGAAGCGGCTTCAAGTAAAGTTTTTAATTCCGCTTTCCATTTTCTAGGACTGATGCAAATGATCGATGCTATTGATGTGGACCATTCGACTACGGATACTGATGGGGCAGAGCCTGTGGTGGTGGTAAGTTGTATCTTGCATGGGAACAAAGTACTAAAGCGTTCTACGTGATTCTACACGGCTAAACTTGCTTATCTTAGATAAACGTGAAAGGGTGAAAGGAAGCTCGACGACCAGACAGTCCAATTGTACGCAATTGTCATTGAACTTGTTATTACCGCTAGAGCCATTATTTCCTTAGTGCTTTCAGCAACACACCAAGGCCTTTTTTTAGCCAGCCGACGAAGACGAATTCGTTGAAAGTGTTGTCAATGTTTTGGAAACCAGCGAAGGAGAGGGAGAAGCTGCGCCATCGACCGAAAAGTCACGAAGTTTGCGAAAGAAGCTTCATAAACTTGTATGTTCTGCTCTATTTTATGTATTTTCTCTTGTAACTAGTCCTTTATGGCAGGTCACTTTGGATTTTGGCTGTAAAACAGTTTTTGTATTTCATAAGTCTTTCTTGAGCAACAATTAAAACTCCTTCAGTTTGGTTGTCTGATTAGCAATGTCCTATTGTGAAGTTTTGCAGTCGTCGAAGAAAATCGACTCATTTGTGGAGTTTGTGTTGAATAAGCTCGAACAATTACTTATTCATTTTGTTTGTCTGATTAGCAATGTCCTATTGTACAGTCTTGCAGTCTTCGAAGAAAATCGACTCATTTGTGGAGTTTGTGTTGAATAAGCTCGAACAATTACTCATTCAGTTTGATTGTCTGATAGTCTGATTAGCAATGTCCTATTGTGAAGTTTTGCAGTCGTCGAAGAAAATCGACTCATTTGTGGAGTTTGTGTTGAATAAGCTCGAACAACAATGGATGAACGTGCTGTATGCAGTATTCCCCTTCCATCAAGTTCAGACAATTCTACTCGTCTGTCTTGTTCAGTTTATCAGGTCAGATTCAGATTTCTCAACTTTATATTCTTGTAAATGTTTCTGGAAATATGTTCGTTTCCTAAAACGGAGATGGTCAAGCTGCATTTCACACCATATGAATTTATTGTGCTATTGTTAATATTGTCGACATAATATGTTGTTTCCGTTTAGTTTGGACAACATCATCACATTTCTACCAGTGGTATTAGCATATGGAGCCTTTTTTGCAATGGTGTACAATACGTTGAAAATGTTTCAGACGAAGCGAGAACGGGTACTTTTGTCTGGCCATTCTGATTTTAAGTTTGTGTTCGCACTCTACTCTAACTCTTTTCTTTGTTTCATTTTATCTTTAATGACGGGCGATGCCGACGCGTCGCATAGCTTTCTTCTATCTATTAATATTCTCTTATTATTTATTACTTTGAACTTTTGCAGCGTGAGAGAACGGCACTTGTTCGCTTATTGGATGTGTTCAATAATGAAGATGGAGAGGAAAAGTCCAAGGTATAATTTATCTTCTTTTCAAATATATTTTCTCGCTGTTTTTTGGTAAGTGTTCCAAAGGACAGGAATATTCACCATACTATTCACCATACACTGTTTGAATGAGCCGTATGCTAACAGAGCATGAAACTGCAGTTCTTATAGGAATCATCCTTTCTCTTGGACAACTGGGATCCCTATCTCAACTTTCTTCTCGCTCTTATTGTTTTTGTACTTTCTGTCGGAGCTGCTGGGAAATATCTCCCATATTGCAGGTGGGTTGATGGTTTTCAGAGTTCTGTTCCTCCCGCTGTGAATGGGAATAACATAAGGATGGCTGATTGCGAGCTAGAACCTATTTGCAGTAGTGTCCCGGTTGGAGGTCGTTTCAACTAAAGTTCCGCTCTTTACTCCGGTAGTTAAATTTTCATAGTTTCAGTTTGTTGTGTGCCATTTCGGCCCTCTTTACTGCAGTCACTTTTGTGAGTCTGGCTGATTCTTCCGACCAGTACGCTCTTTTCGCAGTGATGGCCAATTTTCTGAGCTGGTTTGTTTTGTGATTTACATTAACATAGTCTCAGGTGACAAGAAGTGATTTTTGGTGAAAGTAACTGAGCAGAGATCAGGTTCAAAGAAATTTACTTGCTTCTTATTGCAGTTGTATGAATCTTTACTGTCATCGTTATTTGCTTGAGGGTTTATGCGAGGCAGTAGCCTGGGTGTGCTTCCTCGAGTTCACTAGTCCATTTCCAGTTTGCCCATTATACTGAGTCGTATGCGTATCTCTGCCGGTTACTGGAAGATATGGAGCCCGGTCGCAGAATTCAAATTAGGTAAGCTGCAGTTTCCCGTTCAACGTTTTGGTATGATTCTAAGGGTTGCGTAAGTTGCGTCGTATTCTGAAATTATCATTTGGTTTTGGTTCTGACATCTACGCTGATTGTTGTGCTAGTGCTACCAAACACCGAAGATGTTCTAGTTGAGAAGAAAAGTGCTTGATGCAGGTTTCACATCGTTCTCCTTATCGCTCTCATCGGTGGGACTGATGTCGATTCCCGTTGTCTACACTTGTATGGCCATGAAAAGGTCCAATTGGTCGGAGAGGGCCCAGCTTATAGTACCGCACTTGGTGGGCATTTTGATTTCTTCTCGGTGAAATGGGTGGTACATTACTTGTGTGGAAGTCATCCACATAGATTTATCGTTCAATCGTTCTCAGTTCTCATTTAAATTGTTACGGCTCGGAATTTATGGTAGCCACGCATGTTTTGTGTACATAGCTAGTTATTTTACCGTTTTACGTATTATTTTCTACTATGATATGATGTGATGTTCCTTTCTTGAAGGTGTGTATTGTTTGGGCGGATCTCGCGATGACCATGTGGCTGATTGGATGGAAAACGTTTACGGTAAAATTTTATATTATCCTTTTTAAGAATATTTTTGACCTCCCCATTCTCTGTGTCCCTGTGCAATTTTTCTACAGTTCTACAAAAATGCTGTGGTTTGATTATGCAACTCTTGCCGCGATGTTTTTGCTTGAAAACATGTTGAAAACAATCTAACCGTTTTTCGTTTCCAGAAAACACTGATAAGGTGTAGCGTGACTCAAAATCTGACCACAGTGTTTTCGTTCTCAGATAACATCGTGGTAAGATGTAACTTCGCTTAAAATCTCACAATCTCACCACGGTGTTTTTCGTTCTCAGAAATCACCGTGGCAAGATGTAGCATGGTTCAAAATCTCACCACGGTGTTTTTTGTTCTCCGAAAACACCGTGGCAAGATGTAAATTTGCTCAAAATCTCACCGCGCTGTTTTTCGTTGTTCTCAGAAAACACCGTGACGTGGTACGTCGTGTTTCTTGGTTCAGAAAATCACTCCTATGTTTTTTGTTCTCGCAATTAGGCTTATGATTGTGTTAATTGTCTCACAGATAGTATTTCAGTACATGGATGTTCTACTCACGGGATGTGCAGTTTCTCTCTTCTTTTTCCCAACTCTACCCGCACTTATTGTGATATCAGGAGTTCTACTCGCGCAAATTAGGAGGGCAGTCGATTTCGTAAGTCAATTTAATTTTTCTTTTATGTACTATATTCCAAAATACTCCTTAAATGATGATTATTATTGTTCCACTTTTTGCTTGGGTAAAAAACCCAATTTGGCTTTGCAATGTGACTCCATCTTGAGTCTATTTATCTCTGTTTCTTGACTTGGTTTCCTCATGAATCGATTAGGCAAAATATGTGTACTCTAAACAAATCGATGATCATTTATGTCCTTTTTCTAGGTGAGTTTGGCGAAAGCTGGAATCACCATTCTGGCCCTTTGTTCCCCGTTTATTGCATCGAAGGTGTACAGCAAGCTCTCAACATTTTCCAAACGTCAAGGTATTATAGCTATTGGTATTGGTTCGCTTGGTTCCCATTGAATATACTTACTTTCAACCTCAAGCAATTATATGTGCAATACTATTGTTTGTAAAGATCTATGTATATTCGTGTTTTCTCCTTCTTATTATTTCACTTTCAGTGTTTCCCCGTGATTCGTACAAAAGGAAATGGGTGATGGTGATGTCTTCACTGTGCGCTCTTCTCATGGCAATCTCATTCCTTTACCAAGGACAGGCGACCTTTGACCCCAAATCAGATGTCACCAACATGACATGGTAATTACTGTTTGTGGGCAAAGTCGCAAAGTTTGTTAGCTGACCTTGTTTACTACTAATTGGAGTATTTATTTGTCTGGATTCGTTGGCTATATCGTCTTTGGGTTCAGTCAGTTCAGCGTTAACTCTTTGCGAAACGTGAAGCAAGTCCTTTCAGGATCCAGTTCGACAAGCACTGTTCCCCTTCATCGAGTAATCTGATTCGCAGTCAAACTGAATGCTCACAACTGAAAGGTGAGTCAGCGCTTAGACCTTACATAATTCTTAGGTAATGTACTAATTGTAATTGATAACATGTTTCTTTTCGTTTCTCTACGTGGAAGATTTATGTAGTGTGCTCTTGATTCGATATCGTTGTTTGTTGAACATTTATGTACGGACTTGTTTGGCCGATAAAATATAAATCCCTTCCCGTGTCCTTTTTAGTTGATTCGATAATGTGGCGGCGAATTAGTGAGCTCATCGATCAACTACCGTATAGGTTTCATGCTAACTAGCTAGCTTGCAGGCACGTCAATCGAATGGAAGGGCACGATAGTATCCGTGAGAATAGTGAACATCGAAAACTCGTTCGAGACTCTTCTCTCCTATCTGCCCGAGAACGTCGGACAAACACTCAGATGTTTTTATGATACCAATTCCACCCAGATCTCCCACCCAACGGGAATGAAGTGAGTAGTATTTTCGTCTAGAAGTAAGGCTCTCTTGAAAAAAAAAATATGTCATTTTTATTGACATGACGTATGTTGACATATTGTAGACCCAATCAATGTTCTCTCACGGAGCACAACGTTTACACTTACGAAGTTGAAGTGGCTGGACCATATGGAGTGCGAGTGGTAGGTTTATGTATTTATGCGCTGTAGTTATTAGCTTGTTACATACTTCCCTGGATCTAGTCCTCTTAAGGATGCCTTTTTCAAATTAATGAATTAAACATTTTTGAATTACATAGATTATTTTCTTCAGGAACCAACTTTTAAGCAATATCCCAACTCTAGGGTAATTGTGCGTATTTTTCTGGAATTCAGAGTGTGTCGTTTGCTGTGTGCGTGGTGTGAAGTGCGTACTAGCATATAGCGGTACGAAAAACATTCATTGTAAACCCAACTAATGCAACAAATAATAATGTGTGATTGATCTACTACGCGGTCTCATTAGAAATACTAAAAAGAACCCTGCCTTTTCACTTTGACTTTTCTCTGCCCCTTAATTAAGCTCTATTCTTCAGGTGAGCTCGTCGAAGGGTTCGATTTTGTTGTCCGCCGGTCACATCTTCTCGCAAATGCTGAATTTGGTTGACGAAGGTAAGTGGTCTGTACAGTTATGGTTCTTTTGAAGATTATCATTGGCCATTCGTAATTAGCATACGAAACAGTGTGAAATTCCGCTCCATCGCCGCCCAAGAAAGGTCCAACTACAACACAGCGGCGCCGCGCACTTCCTCCTGGGAGTGGGTGCGCGGCGATGGCGCCATAGGCACGAGAATGGTAGATGGTGAACCAGTCGGATCCTCTTTTTTGTGCGCAGAGTTTCATCAGTGTATGTATGACGCTATTTATGTGAAAATTATACAGGGGGCCCAAGGGTACTAGACAGCTGACTGTAGTTACGTTCGCAACTCACGAATCCTAATGCATTGTGTAAAAGAACAATGTTCTAGGCGATGTCGTCCGTTTTGTGGGCTATTTCGATCAATATCCTGTGTTCCGCTATCCTCCGCGCCTTCGCCTTTTGCAGTTGGAGTGCATGAACTGTAAAGAGGTTGGTTGACATTCAAACGTTATATTTCCTTTGATGCTTTGATCTATGTAGTTTTGGCTTGGAAGTACATATATGGATGGCCATTTGACACTGATTCTATTATGTCGTGAAACCTTATTACCTGTTTTGTGCTCTATTAATTTCCGATGTACTCATGCACTGGTAGCTTTGGCTGGGTTGCCTGGTATGGTAGCTAGCACTCACTATTTGTAATAATGTTATGGGCACTTGCGGATCTCATTGACACTTACGGTAACGAGGTCCTTAATTTTAAAGCGAAATACGCGCCGGTTTTTGAAACGCATCATGGACAACTGAATTCTTACGTATTTATGCTAATTTGCTCGAATTTAGCTCGATTTTTTATTCTAATTTATTGTCATTTGCATAGGCTGCATAAGAATGCTGGTGTACTCGATGTGTTTCAAAAACCGGCCGGTATTTCGTTTAAGATAATTGGATAATTACTCATTTCAGTTCCAACGCGGTCGTAATCGTTACCTGCGTGTCACTTCGTCCAAACTGGACCGTGCCGGCATCTGGTCGCGAATATTCAACGCTTTTAAGTTCCTCTTCAACTTTATTTTCGCACCAATTGCAAGAATCAGCTAGATTTTGGTAGTCTGAGACATAATTAGTCTACCAATGATATTCAGCAGACATCTGACATGCAAATAATTCTAGTGTAAGAAAGTGGTTAAATAATTCTAGTGTAAGAAAGTGGTAAGGTGTGATCCAGCTCATTGAGTCATGACTTTTATTTTGCCATGCTTCATATTGAAGTTAGGTTTATTCCGCTTTTAACTTTTCCTGTGTATTCCTTACTGCGACCCATTTTTGTTTTATTATTTTGTGTTAATAATTTGCAAATTTGCATGTTTTTTTTTTCATATTTTTATGTACTAACACTCTTGTCTAGTCAGCTACTGGTTTACTGTGTGCTTTACTGCATTTCTTCTTACGTGGTCACATTTTTTTACATTGCTAGGTTTTCTAATAAATAATTGTTTATTCATTGTGAAGTTATGTAATGACAAGAGTATGAATAACTGGGTTTAATTAGGTAACAAATACTGGTTTTTGGATATGGTACGGGTACGGTATTATTGGTGTTCTGGCAAGGGGCAGTATATCTTATTGTACTTATAGCTGACTAAACATACAATTATAGTAAATCTCCTACAATCTACAATTAGTGATTGGTTATTAAGTCTGGAAGACAAAAATGAAGTTTTGTTGGCTAAGGAACAACTTTGGAAAGATCACTGTTGATACCGTAATCCTATTACACTTTCTTCTTTCCATCCTTGAACCAGTCCCCACTCGAATCTTCCTTCATTGCCTTCTGAATAAGCTCATCTGCCTTCGGATCAACCTAAATAAGTCTTTTTTTTACCCGTGATTTCGTAAAGTTCCAACTAACTATAAGAAAGGATTGCACACATATAATAATAATAGGTGCACTGGCATACGGTGTACGAACGAAACGAGAATTTTTTTGTATGTACAGTATTTCTGTCAACTGTCAGTAAAGTTACTGTAACACAATAAAACGGAAAGTAGAAAGGATATGTTACCTGCGATAATTCAGCAAAGCCTTCAGCGCCAACGAAGCAAATCTCGTGAGCGTCCTGAAAATATTCGTTTGATTAAAGCGGGTAGATTATAGAGTAGACAGTACCTAACTGTCAGGAGCAAGAGTTTCAAGGCTAGGAGTTCCCATGCTGCCAGTTCACTCATTGGTACAAACGCATGCTTATGCGAAAGTAATCGTACCGGATCTGCCAAAATGACCACTTGGACATCAGCTTTTCCAGGTGTTTCCAGAGTAACGAAGGGTTTCAGAATTGGAAAACCAGCGTCTTTGATGTATTCTTCCAGAGCCTTGAGCTAAAAAATAACCAAAGCCTTTATATACGGTATCAATTAGTTGAACTCTCGTGCTCTGCTCGCATGCAGAGCTTGGTAGTTAAAGAATTAGTATTGGAAAAAGCATTTCCCCCTTCGTAAGGTTCATGTGGCTAACCTGATGTCCAGGATAGGCAAAGGCAATCCTTCCATAAGCTGAACCTCGATCCACGGTCTGTCCTGTGTGAAACAGCTGCCATTGAACCTAGAAAGAATACAAATATGTATATGGATATCTCGTATGAGATATAGCGAATTCACGAAAAAAGTATTTCTCTGTGAGAAACAGTTTTACTTAATCGATATCTACTTAATCTGCGCCTTGATATTTTTTCCCTTCACTGCCGCGACAGACGATTACAGAAATTACAGTGAAATGTACAGAAACAAACAAATATACAGTAGACCACATGTTAAAAACCGACAGTACCTGGTCTTCACCGTAAGACAAAGTTGCAGTCTTTTCGTTCTGCTCGACGATTTTCATTTTCAGATGTTTACTCCAGTAATCTAAAGTTTCGTTGAGTTAGCCGAGGTTTGTATACAATGTTATACTGTAGCATAATAGATTTAGGCTAATACAAGACGCCTATGAAAGTCTATTTATTCGTAATTAGGCATACGGTATACTTATAAAGAGACAGACCGATGCTCTTCTGTAGGTCTTTTACATTGACTGCCGCTTTGGTGACAGGGAAAGTGGCCTTCCCGGGGGATATAATGAAGGTGTGACCATCTGGGTCCACAAGGCGGAGGTGGCCGGATTCATCTGAAAGCATACACAATATCGGTACAGTAGTTATTAGAACACTGGTATAGCTCCTGGAAGGAATACTGTAGCGCAGCATGTTGTTGCGCCTGTAAGAGGTATACTAATGTAGAAGCCTAGCTAGTCTAATCTAACGGGATCGAGGCAACTGTAGCTGTAGCAGACGAAATGTGATATGTTTGTTATCTGTCAATATCCTTGAGATTGAACTCCTCACCCCTGGAAGCTTGTCCAGAATTGGCAATTTTATTGTGAACGTCATCAGATGTGATATGAATCGCCTGAAGAGCCAATATATAGTCATAGCGGAAAAGAATAATACGAAGCTCATGCAATTTACAGATGGCGTTCTCTCACAGCCATCACGAAGGGTGGCCTGGTGACTCGTAGTCCTGTTGATCTTTATTTGGTCTACGTGACTAAATAAGTGGCGGGACACAATAGTGTGTAATGCTAATCCACGGCCAGTTGACAATTAATTACAAATTACTGTAGTTTTCATTATCAACCTTGTAATCGTTCCCCAGTGTGTATCCACCAATTTCGTAATTGTAGGTGAGTTCAAGCACAAAGTGTTTATCCTCGGCACCGTAGCCGATCATAGTCTTACTCCATTTTCCGTTGTATGGGCTGAATTTTAAGAGGAACGTTATACAATTTTAATTTCTGCATTTTGTAATAATTTACTTCAGATTACAATCTACAGTCTAAACTCGCATCTTGCAAAGAAAAGACTATCAAGAAAACCAATTCAAAACGCACCCATTACATTCAGCAGCACATCCTTCGGAGAATTCTTCATGGCGAAGGACCTAAAATCAAAAAAAAGTGGTTACGTCCTATGCAAATAGGTCAGTGAACCACAACAATACTCTAACTTTTCCTTAGAGTGAAGCATAACAAAAAGTGCCGCTTTACTTTCGCTGATGGAACTCCGCGCAGTACCAGCGCAAAGGGTTCCCCACAAGTTTAACTGCAATTGTGCACGCGTGGCGCTGGCCTTGCTATTTACCCGCGCAGTGATGGCCCCGATCAACTGCGCGCGGCAAATGCGCGAAATTTCGGTTTGTTGGCGTCAACTCACCTTCATACCTAGCAGTCCGACGAAGAAATCATACGACTTCTTACGATCACCGATTTTAAATACATAGTGAAGAGCTCGAGCAGTGGCCATTCTATTAGTAAATAGTTAGTCTGGCGAAACAGGCAAATTGTATTTTAATAAAAAGAGTAATCAAAGAAATTATAAAGATAACGAAATCAGTGTAGTTGCCGAAAAGCCCTCGAAGCGAACAAAACAGCGAAATTTTTTAAGGCAAAAATAGTAATGTTTCAACTAGAAAGTAAAAAGTAAAACACAGCATCTCCGGTGGAGATTTGGTATACGTAGCAATGTAACATTATGTATGGGTAATGGGTATATCAATACCGTAGTACAATGCAATGACGTCACATAAACAATTTGCAAACTACCGTATATAAATAAGATCAAAAATAAGAGAAAAACTATAGCTAAAGGGTCGGGCCCATTTTTCGTTTTTCGATACGGAGAATCAGATGAAGGAATAAAATATATAGGGGTAATGCTAATAAGTTGAAATAATAAGGGCCTGACCCATTAAAAGAAGCGGGGAAATTCGACAATATGTATAGTTTATTTGAGGTTGGAATAAAGGTGAATACAAGTATACAAGTGCAGTTACTGTGACAACTGTATAGACAACAGAAAACTGGTTTGGTTTATTACTTTGTCCAGCCCCCCAGTCGCACATAAAAAAATCCTATAATTTTTTTTCGAGTTCCGTAAATTCCAATTTAGTGTGTGAACAAACAAAAAAACGGCAGGGAATTTTGACCTCATTTGAGTAAGCAAATATAAAGCACTTGACAAAATTATTAAAATCGGCAGATTAGCGCGACGTTTTATAAGTTAATGATTGGTTATGTTAGTTTAGTTAACAAAAAAAAATATTAATAATATAATTTAACTGGCAAGTATATTTGTAAATTAACAACTATGTTTTGAGTGAGATCTAGACGGCAGATAAAAATAGATACAGTACATATGTCAAGGAAAGTGCGCATAAACAAAAAATTTCAGCATAATGTACTAATGGCAAAAAAAAAACATTTTTTCAGAGAGTCTGCACAGTCAGTAAACAATCACAGAACCAAAAAAAAAAGAGATCGAGAAGCAGCGAGTTTATTACTTTATTACTATGTACTGATAATACATTAATTCGGCACTATGTCAAGAAGAGGGGCCATCGCGGCGAGCGGCCATTTTTCGCCGCGCCGCCGGTAAACCCCGCCCCCTGGACTGTAGGCAGAGCGGCTACCGCTTACAAGTCAGGGAGACAAAATTGAAGTATAGCTTAGTCAAAAATAGAAGTAGGCTGTTTAAAAAGAAACTTAAAGGAAAGATACGCTATGGGTGTAACCGGGGATTAGTTCACGCATTATTTTGGGAGCGGCACGCGCCATACCTCTATCCCTATTCCTTGCTCATTTTAAATACAAGAACGTGAAGGCATTTAGCTATGTGGATGCAATAGAGACAAAAGTAGCGCGGGTTGGTGTGTAGACTTTCGCCTATCTCTAAAAACTAGAGACGAGCCTAAATTGTGTGGGCCGAGTCTAAATTGTGTGTAAAAACTACAGACCAGTCTAAATTGTGTGTAAAATGCTAATGATCGACCTATTTGCTTTCCCTTTATGGATACAGTCTATTTTATATCAGTTTCACACTATTCCTCCTTTTCCCTCTCACTTGTTTTCGAAATGTGGCCTCCGGCTGTGCCCTTTGCCTACAGTCCAGGGGGCGGGGCTTACCGGCGGCGCGGCGAAAAATGGCCGCTCGCCGCGATGGCCCCTCTTCTTGACATAGTGCCCATAATTCTAATAAAACAAACTATGTATGGAGACCAATGTCGTACATAGTGCAAATTGTTTCAATTTAAATGATTTTGAAGATTGAAGTTTGTATTTTTGCAAGAGCATTGTTGCACATTATAAGAGGCTGGAATGTGAACGATTTATATAGGAGGACAGAAAGGATAAAAAAATATGTAAAGATAAAATTTGTGCTTTTGAACTGGTTTTAGGAAGAGAATCAGTTCGATAAACAAGTGGAAGTGGAACGTGAGGCCGGTGAAAATAATCACTGACATGATAAATAATAGCAAGAGTACCGTACACTACACCTCGAATGCACACACCAAGCACATATTACGCACAGGGCTAGCACAGAGTGCGCACAGAAATCGCACACGTATGCGCACAGAACTTGCTCCTGTGCTGAATCTGTGCGATTTCTGTGCTGAACCTGTGCGGAATTTGTGCGAACTTGTAGGCCTTGTGCGATTTCTGTGCCGCGGTTTCATAAGAGCAAAAGCACAGATATGGCACAGGACTAGCACAGTGTGCGCACAGAAGTGTTTTTGTACTAAACATGTGCAATTTGTGTGCAAACCGTTGTGTATCTGTGCGGTCGACCCTGTGCGATTTATGTGCAGCGGCGGTTTTCCATATGCACTATTCTACCGTATTTCCGCACATTTAGATGTTTTTTTAATTTAAAATTTTTTTGTTTGGTTTTGTTCTACTTTATTTATTGCTCAGCTTTGTGTGTGTAAAGAGTGTTGTTAATAACCCCTCTACTCGTTGTAGTGTTCCGAATCACACCGCAGGATTTTCATGTGTGTTTGCTTTCCTGATTGACTTCCTTTTTTTTCGTAATTATTCGTTTTTTTTCATTTGTTAAATCGTGCTTTCATATTTCCAACTGTGACCTCCAGTTCACATTCATTTTTTTGTCCAATTTTAGAAAGTAATGGAATGCGATGTGGCCTCATATCACATTGAGTCGTTTAACTACTTAGCCGACTATGGAGTGGATTTGGCGGCAAAGGATGTTCCTTCAGAGAAGTTTTGTCTACCAACGGGAGAAGCGATTGAGCTTAGATACACTGGAGCGTCACTGGGCAAACCGACTCAATCAGAAAACGTAAGTGAACTGTTTTATTTTATTTTCAATCAGCGATTTTTTTCTTATGAGGGTCTAAATATTCGGATTTGGCACCATGAAAAATTAAGCTGACATCATTCAATGAAGATTTTTAGGATTCGACTCCTTTGTATCCGGCAGAATGTCGTCAACGCGGTCTGACGTACCGAGGAAATCTAAAGGCCGGTGTTGAGGTAAGTGTGTTATTCATTCGTTCCCGTTCTTTTTGAGTTTTGTTCCCAGTTTGTTCCTACTAAAGATGTACTTTAAGCCGCGTTCCTGTTTGATTTGTTTACTATTATGAGTCTCTTTCCAGATAAAGATAAACGGAGTTGTTTCCACTCAACTTGACGACGTAATTATCGGACAAGTGCCCATTATGATGAATTCGAATAGGTAATCGGGATACACAATTGCTTATATTCTTTTCGTGAGAACTAGTTTAATGAGTTCGTTATTGAAATCCGGGGCCAGTGAGGACAGTCTGTTGTTTGGAGTATTCATTTATTGCCTATCAGAGCGAAAAATAATTCTGTATAAGATTATACCCTCAGTCACTTCTTTAAAATATCAATTTCTCTTTAGATGTCATTTGAAAGGACTGTCACGATCACAGTTGGAGAAACTGGGAGAAGAGGGAACGGAATTCGGAGGATATTTCATTTGCAAAGGATCCGAAAAGGTACAGCCGTATAGCCTTTATTGTGAATTCTTGCTTACTTATTCCACTGAACAATACCCAGAATTCGTGCAGATAATATAAATTTTTATTTATTTATGTATTTATTATAGATTATTCGTCTTTTGATTGCAAACCGACGAAACTTCCCTATTGCATTGGTACGAAAGACATTCAAGGATAAGGTTTGTTCTTGCTTTGTGTAGTATTTCTGGCTAGTATTGTATTGACTCTACTATTAGTATTGGACACATTTTATTTTCTATGGAAGCTTTTTCGTAAACGAAATTTTTAATGACGTTAATAATGCCTTAGTACTAGTCTACTAGTACATTTGGCTTACCGGTTTCATGTGTTTGGATAATACATGTATACGAATTGCTTCCAGGGCGACCTTTTCTCAGACTATGGAGTAATAATGAGGAGTGTCAAGGGTAACCACACCGCTGTAATGCAAACGCTCCACTATTTGGAGAGTGGAAATATGCAAATTGCACTTCAGGTAGTTTTCATATTATTTAAACAAGTTTGGACTTTTTAAATTAATAATAAGCATTCCCCGAAACTCTACTCATCGCTTGATTATGTCGACTAACAATTCGCGCTGGTTTTGCTATTTTATCTTTTGGCAATTGTAGAAATGTAGTCGTTATCATCATGAACTTTACGAGGAATTGGAATACTAATTTTGCAAATTTTGTAAATTATGAACCATTACAATTTTTTTTAAAGTTTCGACGAGCTATCTTCTACGTGCCTCTCATGTATGTAGTGAAATGTTTAACGAGAAGAAACGACGCGCAGATTGCCTTGGATTTTAAGATGGGACGAAATGTATGATTTGGTTTATTCATTCTTGTAGCCATTTTTAAAATAGTGTGTTACTAGGATTTTCGATTTTGTAAAGAACCAACTCTACAATGGTTGAATTCTATAAGAAGCCAGATTAATGTTGAGCTCCATATATATTCCTATATTTTAGAATGATCCTTTCTGGTCCTCAATTGTAACCACAATGTTGGCTCAGTGTCAAGAAGACGGGGTAATCGATAATGAGTCTGCACTCCGGGTATTGGGAAACAAATTCCGTGTGCATTTGGATGATAGAATCGCACCATGGCAGGACGATCTGGTGAGAATTCCCAGTTTAACAGCCATTGCGGCTAAATTGCGGCACTTATTGTTGCAGTTCCTGCACCCGCACCGGCGAGTGGTCACCGCGTTTGCTCCTGTTATTCAATCTTATATTATGCTAATCTGCTAACCTTTATCCTGTATTTAGGAGGCGGGTCGTTTCTTGGTGGAACAGTGTGTGGCACCACATCTAGACGATCCAGACGAGAAACTCTACATGCTGGCATACATGGCCCAGAAGTTGATTGCATTGGTTAGGGTGAGTGGCTGACCTACGTCTGATTCTTTATGTTTACCACTTAGCAGGGTATCCTTGATTTTCCAACGTCTTGAATTTACGGTTTAATTTTTAATAGAGACATGGAACTGAAACAGGTCGTTCGTCGTACAAATCTTTTGTGGCTTTTCTCCTAACAATAAGTGTTCCGTAGCGAAAATTATTTTCAAATACATGAATTTTTCTTTGGTGATTAATTGTTCACTCTATGTAAGTATGCGTTTAGGGAGAGATCGCCCCTGAGACTCCGGATAACCCCCAATTCCAAGAAGCATCAGTCAGCGGGCACATTATACTCCTGATTTTGAAGGAGAGGTAATCATTTATGCTTTTCCTTGAGGTGGTGATTTGTTACAATTCAGTTGATTATCACAATTATTGTTTTTTTTTTGGTTTGTAGACATCAACTGGGACTTGGGTCCCGACCTACTTCTGTTTATTCTTTAGCGTTGGAATCAACTCCTGCACGTTGTCCCTATTTTTACCCGCCTTTGTTTATGATATATCTTGTTAGTCGTTTCATTCAGGATGGAAAATGTGCTGAATTTCGTGCGAAAGCGTTTGGAATTTTTGGCGAAGAAACAAAAGGATTTTATTGTTACTGGGTATGTTGTTGTTTTATTACGATGTTATATTTCTTTCAAAATATACTTGTCTAGATTGGGTTTTGGTCTTGATGTCTATGAGGGTCGTTCCCTTATGTGGAGACTGTATTTTCTCTTTTGTTTACGAAATGTGTCCTTTTTAGATCGCTTGTTCAACAATTGTTGTCGAACCACAAAGGAGGTGTTATAACGAGAGGCCTCGAGTATTTCCTCGCCACAGGTACAAAAAACTGTTTGGAATATTAACCCGTGATTTAGATTTAGTTTAGTTTTGGGGTCGCTGGTTCTGTTTGACTATTATATACTAAGATTTAGTCTTTTTACGGTACTTTTAACCATAAATACTTCCTCCATAAATCCCTTTCTAACGTTATTATATAGTTGAATGTTTTTTGTAATATTGGTGAATTTATGAACTAAAGTTTTTTTTTGAATGATTTTTGTTTAGGAAATCTGATAACAAAAATTGGATTGGCCCTACAACAGGATACCGGATTCGCGATTATAGCGGAAAGAATCAACCACCTTCGATACATCTCGCATTTCAGAGCTATCCACAGGTGGAATGAAATTATGAAATATATATGTTGGGAAGCTAGGGGGTAAACCGTCAAACGGTCAAAGCTTTTTTTTGTGTTTGAATATTATGTGAACGGCGTGCGAGCGTAAGTGCGCCACGTGAAACGGTGAAACGTTTTCCTGTGTTGTGAGTAGTGAATAATGTGTTTGGGAGGAATCAAGGAGTTGAATTCATTTTTCGTTACCATACGGAGGGAGCGATTTGAAGAATGGATTTCTGTTATCAGTTATCATCGCAAAATATGTTTGCAGAGGTGCGTTCTTCATGGAGATGCGTACGACTGATGTGCGCAAGTTGCGGCCTGAGGCATGGGGTTTTATCTGTCCCGTGCACACTCCCGACGGTGCCCCCTGCGGACTTCTTAACCATGTGACGGCTAGTTGCCAGTGAGTTTTTCGATTTGATGTTCTCTATTTAAGTGTACACTTTGATGTTTGATTTATTCGTCTGAAGTAGAATTGTAGCCGTAACTTACATTATGAGCTTTTGTAGCTTAATAGTTTATCGTTTTGTTGTCCAGGATTGTCACCCACTACTCGGATACATCAGAAATGGTGGATTTCCTCCAACACCTTGGAATGTACACTCAACAGTCAATGAAACTGGCTCCCGATGGGCTGGATGTATGTTTATGTTTGCATATTATTCCCAACAAATACAAGAATTCCGCAAAACGGAATGTTTCAGCAAGATGATTTAGTGGTTTCATTTATTAGCCCCCTAGACTTTTTTACGGTCTTTCCTGAAAGTTTATGTTACGCGATTAGTTTAAAATACATTCGATTTTGGCAGGTGTACCCAGTACTGTGCAATGGTCGCTTCCTGGGATATATCCCCGTGGGAAGGGCTGCCGTGTTTGAGAGATTGATACGATTGGCTAAGGTTTCTGCCAAAGACACCAGGATTCCATTTGATTCGGAGGTATAGATTTTTTTTTACATATTTATATATTTGACAGTTTGATGTAAGTGCAATCATGAAGCAATCATGCACATTGTTTGTTGGCACTTGCACTTCTTTCTTCTTTCCGTTGCTAAAAAGCCGTATTGAACTGATTATAGATTGCCTTGGTGCAACGATCCCCCGACCCGAAGAATATCATCACCCAGTTCCCGGGAGTGTACATTCTCACCGACCCGGGAAGGCTGATTCGACCGGTTCGGAATCTAATCAAGGACTCTACGGAGATGATTGGTATGTCATTGATTGATTCTCCTTTTTGATCTGTTCATTCATGGCGGGACACGGAAATGACTTCGTTGCGCAGGGGAAACTTAAATACATTTCAAGAGGATTAGGCAGTTATATAGATGCTAACTAAACCAGATGTGTATATTCATTTTTATAGGAACTTTTGAGCAAGTCTACCTTTCTGTTGTGCTCGATCCTCACGAAGCGGAACCTGGGGTCACCTTCCATCAGGTGTGCTGTTTATTAGGGAATTGTAACTAATATACGCTTGTATAAAGGTGTTGCCACCTGTGAAAAATCACGTGTGTTAGGATTGAGTGAGCTACTGACATACTTGTGTAAAGAATCTCTGCTAAGTTTCATGGTAATTTTGCACGGCGCTGATCCTGACAGATTCTACGTGTTTCAACAATTTCATAAAGAGATATAGTTACGATCAATTAGCAGTTTGTCTGTTCCATCATATGTTCATTTTCGTGATAATTTTGAACGAAACCAAAGTGTCGTTTTATAAGTAGATATAGGCATGTTACAGTTAGCGACGTATATTGTTTAGGAATTACATCCTTCATGTCTCTTCTCATTTGCTGGAAACTTGATTCCCTTCCCCGATCACAATCAGGTAAGGGGATTGACTGTTGAAATTCATTTGGTGGGCTCGCAATTTGAGCTTGTTTTATTAGTTATATTTCATTTAAAAAATTAAAGCCGTGAAGTGTTATCGGCAAGCTAGTATGTTGATTTTTGTCACTCAGAACATGATGTAGGAAGTTGAATTTGTGTGTTAGCACGGTAGCAGTTTGTTATTGTTATTTGTCGTTTTTATGATGCCTTTGATGCATTTATAAAATCTGAATGAAAGTAGAACCTGTTTCAGTCTCCCCGTAATGTGTACCAGTGTCAGATGGGTAAACAGACCATGGGAACGGCGGTTCATGCCTGGCAGTATCGCGCAGACAACAAGATGTATCGGCTGCAGGTTTGTTGGGCTTTTTTTCGGTCTCACCTTGTTTAGTGTATGAATTCGTGGTATTGGCATTATCCCAATACTTTTGTTAAACTTTCTACTTCCTACTTTCGCTTACACCCTGAATGTCTATGTACCTCGGACCTGTAATAAGGCAACAACTGATGTTTCAAATGACATGTTTTAAGGTTGTGAACTTCTTCTCTTTGATCTGTACATTCCGTGAAAGATAAAACTGATGCGCTTTGGTTTTGTTGATGTATAGTGGGTCGTTGTTTTCAGGTCCCACAAAGCCCGCTGTTGAAGACGGAGGCCTACGATAAATATGACATGGACGAATACCCACTGGGCACTAACGCTTGTGTTGCTGTCATTTCTTACACAGGTAGAATTGGCTACAGTATGATCACCTCAGATTGCTTGTTAGCATTTCGGATACCCTTATTTGACGTGTCAATTGACACACAACACACATCCTGTTGTAATCTGTGTCCCACATCATCGTGTTTCATTGTTTTGACTGTTTCATCGCTTTGTAGGATACGACATGGAAGACGCTATGGTTATCAACCGCGCGTCATACCAAAGAGGTTTCGCACACGGTACCGTGATTAAGGTTGAGAGGTTCGTAACACGTAATTTACACTACCATGCCATACTTTATATGTGAATGAACGTTGGTGGTATGTGCCGGCGGCGTAATTGCTTAACGCATTGGCCTAGGCAGCCGAAGATGCAGGTTCGATTCAGATTCACGCTCGATCAAAAACCCCCATTTTTCATTTGCAACAGGCTAGGCTAGTGTGGCCTTTAATGAACGGTGTGCATTGTGAATTCGCACAAACTTTTTTTTTACTTTTGTGGAGCAAGCTGTGAGTGATATATATGATACAGTTTTCTTCTTTTATAGAATTGGTTTAGGGTGTCTCTATCGGATGCGAAGGGAATGTCCGTGTTCCGAAAAGATCCCTACGATCCGACACATTCTACAATAGGAGACGACGGTCTTCCGATTCAGGGTCGACGATACTTTGAGGGTTAGTTTACTTGACTGTTTGTTTATGGAAGCTTCTCAGTTTACATTCCAATGGTTCTTTGAATGAAGTCGAAAGAAGACATTGTTGATTGTTGGGCATCTCAGGTAGGCGATTTAGTCTTTTAAATTGTCCGCTCGCTCATTTTCATTGTTTGTTTGCAGGCGATGTCTATTATGCAATCTTTGACCGTGCGCAGAACACGCACAAGGCATTCAAGTATCACTATGCTGAACCTGCGTACTGTGGAATGGTGCGATTGGCTCATGAGGAAGATCATACTGATGGAAGTGTATGTTTATCCTTGATATTTCGTTGGAGATTCTTTGCTCTGTATGTAACTCTAGCTTGAGCATGAAGTTATGTTTTGCACTTGTTTTTAATAACTTTTATGTTTAAAAAGTAACTTCTTTAGTCGTGCCGGGCGCTGATTCAATGGAGAGTGGAACGAAATCCGATCATCGGAGACAAGTTTGCCTCCAGACATGGACAGAAGGTATGCTTGCATTGTTATCTTTAGTTGGGGGACTTTGAAAACGTCTTTGTCCCTTGGTTTGATCTCCTGTCGTTTGATCATTACAATAAATTTTCCAGAATGGGCTTGCGCCTTCTGATTGTTACTTATGTAGTTCTTGTGAAACATTTAGCTTCGAAAGATTGCAACAGTGTCTGTTTATTTTTTCTTATCTACAAAAATTCTAGCTCCATGAAATTTGTATTAGCAACTTTTCAGGGTATCAACTCGTTCTTGTGGCCGGTGGAATCGTTGCCTTTCTCTGAAAGTGGAATGGTACCAGATATTATTTTCAACCCTCACGGTTTCCCCAGTCGTATGACTATCGGTGAGCGTTGTTTCAAATTTATGATATATAAATATGATCTCATTGTCAGTCCCAGAGAGGGGGAACTATTAGATTAATCAAATTCCACAGTTTCTCAACTCAGGTATGATGATCGAAAGTATGGCTGGCAAGGGAGCGGCAATGCATGGAGCCACTTATGATGCATCGCCTTTCGTGTTCAGGTCAGTTTCGCGTTGTTTGCAGAATTTTTAGAATATTCGAACTTTTTTTGTGCTATAATCGAGGAGCTTACGTACGCATCCTGGCTTACTACTAGTGCAAGTTAAGTGCGTTGGTCTTAGTTCGTATATAAAACAAGAAAATGATTGCGTATCTTTCAGCGAAGAGAACACGGCCATCGATCACTTTGGAACGTTGTTGCAAAAGGCCGGATACAACTATTTTGGAGAAGAGACACTGTATTCTGGAGTCGACGGACGAGAGTTCCAGGTGAGACACCCTCACTGAGACTTCTTGGATTGTCTCATTGGGTAGTCTTACGGATGTTTGGTATTGCAGGATGGCAAAATCTCATCCTGAAAAACGAATAGAAAAGTGACATCCGCTGCGGACTTATGTAATTGCTATCCTTTTAGGTGCAAATTTTCTTCGGAATCGTCTACTACCAGCGTCTCCGACATATGATTGCCGATAAGTTCCAGGTACTGTCCAAGTCGTGGTTTTTTTTGTCTGAACGCGTAGCCTATATAGCTCTTTTGTAGTGACTGCCCATTTACAAAAGCTTAGTGAAACACTCAAAATTTAGACGTTTTAAGATTTTTTAAATCTTTCTTTATTATTCTATACATTTAGCCAGCCAATTTGGGGAGTAACTTAATAGAATTATATGTGAGTAATGTATTAAGCAAAATGCAATTAGTTGTGGAATAGTGTCAGTGTAGAGTGTCGGTAACCCACAGTTCATATTAGGTGCGTTCGACTGGATCAGTCGACCCAGTAACAATGCAACCAATCAAGGGAAGAAAGAAGGGAGGAGGTCACATTTATGATTCATTCTTATTTTTTATATATGACGCAGTCCTGCCTTAAAGACCCTTATAATAATTGCATTAATATGTTTTATTGACCCTTGTTTGATATGGTTGTATTATTATTATGTCTACTTGGGTATTACAGTAGTATTTGTGTAAAATAACTCATTACTAGAAAAGGGAGGATTATTGATTAAACGGCTAAATGAGATTATGTGTTTATAGGTATTCGTTTCGGAGAAATGGAACGTGACGCTATCATTGCACACGGATGCTCTTTCGTCTTACAGGTAAGCCTTTCATTCAATTAGGGTTGTGATTGCGTCCTTTGATATGAAAAGTATTGCTTATGAGTCGGAAATTATTGGGAAGAACGGTAGGTCTACTGTTTACTTCTTGCCTTCAAGTGTCTATGCAACCGAACCGAAGTGAAATGTCATTGCATGTTCGTAGAGGGGATGTCTCCGAGGTATCGTACAGGCGCTTCACTGTCTAACACCTTATTATGTATGCATTGAGTACTCTAACTTATATTGCAATAAGTGCTCTAGAAATGGTAGTCAAACCTGTAAAGCTCACGAGAAGTCGAGAAGTGAATTCCTTCGCGATATTAATTGATTCCCGTTGTTTCAGGATCGCCTCCTCAACTGTTCGGATCGTGATGTGGCCCATGTGTGTAGGAGATGTGGTTCGATGGTTTCTGTTTTGATGGCCGGAGGACGATTGAGCGAGCAGAAGGTATTAATTTTGTAACTAACATTACGGGTGTTGTTTGTAGTTCTTGCTTTGTCGAAATACTTTTTTTTTGCATCACCAGGTGTTTGAGCTCGACCACGGTGGCAATGCTACGTATTTTGGTTTGGTTTTTAATGGTACAAGACATTTTTTCGTTGGGTTGAGAGTGAAATAGAAAATAGATGGACTTACTACTTTTACTGATGATTTTGTCTTCAGAACGATGTGAAAGATTTGACGGAACGGCCACAGTGTAGAAACTGTTTCCGAGACGATGACGTCCATTTGATTCAGGTACGTTTTATTTTTACTTTTGTTAACATGTAATACGTGAGAAACTTTTGTTAAATTGTAATACGTGAGAAATAAGCATTGTTAACCACTTCAACAATAGTTAACAGCCATTAACCATTAATCAATAAGTGTGCAACATTCTACTGCAATTCCGATATTACTCCACCTATCATTTCATTGATTTCTACTTTTGTATATTCCTTCAGGTTCCCCGTGTGTTCCGTTATTTGGTGGCTGAGTTGGCTTCAATGAATGTGCGTCTTCAACTGGACATCCGACATCCAGCTGCCATCGTCAGAGCATGAGAACAGCATTGAGGTGGAGATGGAGAGCCGTAGAATTTCTTTTGAGATCATACGTTATGTGGTGTTGAGCTAGTATCCTAGGTTAGGACCATGAGGGTTTATTTTTACCTTGTGAAAGCAAATAACTAGGAAAATCCTTCCAAATCTAATACAAAAGAAGGTGAAAGTGCCTCAAAGTTCTTTTTAGTAAGTGTTGGAAGGTTTCAGAGTAATGCTAATCGTTTCGTTTCATATAAGGATTTCGAGTGTAAAGGATTTTGTTAGTTCGAAAAAGATGTTTCTCGATGGATGTTCTTTTGAGATGATTTATACAATTAACTTTACAAATCCATTTTCATGTTAGGTATCGGGTAATATGTTAGAATACTTTATGTTAAATGAACTATGAAAATTTTTCTCATTTTGTTATTTAGATGAATAGAATGTTGTTACTGCTCTTATTTGTTGTTGAATGTTAAAGTTGTTATTGTTGAGACTTTTTGATTCTATTGTTATAAATTGTTGATCTTTCCAAGTGATAAATTTTTACTATAGATCGTTTTGTTTGTGTTTATCGGTTTATCGATTGTCTTTGGGTTTTTCTGTGACTAGATGTGAAAGAAAATAACGATTGGACTAGCACAGGCGGCGGTCAGCACGTTTGAAAACAATTTTTTGTTCGATAATCAGACTTTAAAGGGAGTCAATGAAACACTCGAACTTCGTCGTATTTGACCTTTACCAAGTAGTGAATGTTCTTGGATGTTCGTTTCTGACCGTATTGAGATAGTATGTGTGCCAGTTACAGTAAGGTTCGTTATGTAATAATATGGGGTCTAGCTCTAGCATGTGTTCCCACAATAAGTAAACAATTAATTTTTTTCAATACATCTACAGAAGTATGGGCGAAATGTTGGCATCAAACTACATACTTCTTTACATTCCATAACTCCAATTCAGTATGGGATTGCAAAGAAGCACGTAGCAGAATTAGTGCCTTGGGGAGCGGGACAGTTTCTTTTGTTTTAAATGCGATGAGGGTTTCTCACCTCAGAATTATAGTAAAATATATTGATCACATGTGTAAAAAAAATAGCAAGTATCATGCCGATTGTAGAAGCAGGATTATAGGAGTGCCCTGTAAAAGTACATAATGTATACATTAACTTGTATACATCTTGCCGAGCACCGTACGCCATTAGGTAGTAGTAGATCATACTCAGAGGCTCAGAGGCTTGTTTTATAAGTTACGGGATCTACCGAAATCGGAACAAAAATATATGTGAAGAGGGACGTGAAAGACAGCGTAAGTAATGCGTGAATATGCTCATTAAATTGCATTGAGAATAAATATTATACACTATGGTATGTACATACTTTATATAAAAAATAAGATCATATAAAAAATATTATATAAAATGACTTACAAAGTAGTCGTTATGATCAGATCCAAGCAGATAGTTTTCCTTGTATGGTAAGATTATATAAGTCGAATAAATAATAGTAAGTAAACAGTGATCACGGTTGATAGATCATTTGGGTGGAAACTGGAAACCAAAAGATAAATTATATACATATTATGTGAGTATACATTTTGTTGCTTCAATTCGAGAGTACAACCTACAGTAGATTACAAAATTGGTATGAAAAGAAAACTGTTCCTATGATAGAGTGCACAGATCCCAGTGCACGGTCTTACTTATGTGTCTTTACTTTTTTAGACAAAACAGTAGCTTCTTACCGACGAATAGTTGCTACCTCACCGCAGTCCTTTGGGTAACTTACAACTTTGTATTTTTTAATATTGTGCTTTATTGTTACCCTATTTTGCGAGTACTTACAGTACAAAGACGTTGTGCCGCTACTTTTTTGTCCATCCCAAGATATTACACAACGGTTGTGGCGCTCAAATTATACGACGAGTATACTGCGAGACAACTGTTTTATTACGTCGTGGTAGGGGTTACTGGTTTTTTCTTGTTAGGGTCGGTCGTTGTGCATACATATGGCTACCAATCTGTTGGCTATAATCAAAAATAGATATAATTTGGATGTAAGTCGTTTTTTTCTTGTAAGGAATCTATTCAGCTGGATTAGCCGTCCACACACGTTGCAGTGTGCATTTCTAAACCACGCACTATACCGCTTTAATAACATAGGTAGGAAAGGAAAATTACGGGCTCAACCACTTTAAGAATCTTTCTGGAATTTCCGGAATATATGGCAATGGATCATCACTTATCCTTATGTTTATATGTTTGGTGTGCTGCGTAATCTGATGTGTTCGGGCTGTTCAGTGATGGTTAGTGACGAGCAAGATTCGTGAGTTAGAGTGATGGTTAGATATCTTGGCCTATACTACGTTCTCAGGCGCGCAGCCCGCAAATGCGTAACCGCGTCCGCGGAAAAGAGATCATGGGAAAGGGGGAGACGCAGAAAAGAGCTTTCTCTGTGTCTCGAAGTTTTCAATGCGAATTTGCAATCTTTTCCCGCGGACGCGGCTACGCATTTGCGCGCTGCGCGCCTGAGGAACAGAGCAGTGAAGCAGGCCAAGATATATACATACACTTGTATGATACACCTTTCCATTTTTCTTTTACCCGATTGCTAATCGACTACAGTATTCGTTATATCTACATTTCTTTCTCTTCATCATATTATTTGATGCACCCCTCGGTGTTATTTAATAAATAAATAAATGAATGAATAAATGTTTTCTTGGATATCGATTTTTATCACTATACGGTAGCACTATTGATTACCTGTAGATGACAGCTAAGCTTGACCGGCAGACAGAGTAGAGTTTACAGAGAGAAAGTTTACAGAGCACGTTGTAATAGAAGAGAGTCAGAGATAGAGAGAAACAGATGAGAGAGATGAGGAACATAAGAAGAAGGGGTGGAAGTGTAGGCGGATGAGAGTGCAAATAGTCGGGAATGTCTAGAAACTCTCCACTTCACTGGGAGAGAGGGCGAGAGGGAGAGAGAGAAACAGAGATGGAGTGACAGGGAGACAGAGATGGAGAGCTAGAGATTGAGAGATAGAGATGAAAAGGCTCCTCATTCAGTGACAGCTTATTGTTAGAGTATTTCCATTCTTTACTGCTACTTACTCTTATTTTTCTTTACCTGCAGGAGTCTTTGCAGAAGTCCTATATTTCTTGTCAATATGTTGCCAAAAAATTACCTACGTTACCAAATATATGTTATACAAATAAAAAATATAGTAACAAGAAGGCCAAATTTCAGCCTTAGTCTGAGAGAATGTGGGAATATAAAACTAGTCAATTCACAAAAAACTACAGATTCTGGGAAAAGCAATTACTTTGTTTGATTTGCAAAATCTGGGACGCGGGTTGTGAAAATTGATTGGCAGGACTGCAGTCGCAGACCTAAGTAAATGCTTCCGAACACTAGACTGGTTGACTAATCCTATGGAATGCCTGCATAATTGCTTAGAAACCACGGTAGCATCATAGATTCTGAGGTTATCATCTATTTGAGATATTCGTATGAGTAGGGCATAACTTCCAATTTAACCTAACAGTGACAAAACAAGATAGAGAGAAAGCGAAAGGGAGAGGCAGAGTCCTCTCGTGAAATTAATTGCGTTCCAAACAATTTCAAATTGAAATACGATTTCTGCAGAAAAGGAAGCTGAAGAAGGACATAAAGAGTCAGGGCACGGATTTCTAGGGTATAATTGTAAGTACAGTATATTATATACCACTTGATATTGTTTTTCGATCGATCCTCACAAACGTTTACATTTGTAATATTAATACTAATAAACCTAGTTATTTGATCTCTGAAAGGTGAACATAAGGAAAAAACATTGTCGTTTGTGTAATTGTTTTGAACTCTGGAACCGGAAGAATGAATAATATGCAGAAGGTTTCTACATCTGTGAGAGTAGAAGTACAGTGTGCAGTGTAGTGAATACCAAATGGCAGATGCCGATGAAAGACTACGGTAGATCGGATATGGAATATCTTAGAAGTTAGCTTTCTTGTGGCCGATAGGTCGTAGTCTGCTGTCGTCGACGCGACTGAGAAGGCACAAGTATTGTTCGACGATGTCTCCGCCCTCTCTCTCTATTCGTTCCGAGAGAGGGAGAGAGGTATGGGGAGAGGGTAAGAGAGGGAAGGGAGTGAGAGAAAGGGCCCAGCTTCCTCCCTCTCACTGCCTCCCCCGCCCTTACACCGTACAAAGTGAGAGAGCACAGACAGCTGGAGACGGGCACCTTGCCCCCTCAAATACCATCACTGTGTACGCACCTTGAAGGGGTGCTCCGGTACCCTAACGAAAGGGTACCTTGCTTTCCTTTGAGTACCCCTGGGGTAGCTTGTTGTTGGCCTTCATTATTATTCTTACAATTAGCCGACCATTATAGAAACCGCTGTCTGAACTAAACCGTATATGTAATGGTACAAGTGTACCGCACAGGTCTTGAAAAAATTGAGTCAAGGTTTTGGCGTATTGAATGTACTACAGTACTCTCGAAATTTCCCAAATCCGAAGCAACCTTGTGATCGCCCCGATGGAAGAACGAACTGAACTGAACTTTCAAATGTGGATGTATACGTAAACGTATCCTTTTTATAATATAGTTTTATCCCCTCTTATTCTAACAAAACTCCCGGGCAGTTCTGGTGAGCTTATCCTAGACCTGGGCCACTGCCAGGTCGAGAGCCCCTCCTGAAGTCCGTTCCCTCCCACTCAGTGAGAGGGAATGAGAGAGACAAACAGAGGGAGTTCTCTTGGAGGGGAGGACACAAAGAAACAAAGAACTCGGGGAAGGTCGACGGATATATTTAAGATATGGATATGAGAACCATCAGCTCGGGTGAATAAATGATGCCTAGGAACTAACCGAACACTGTTCTTTCATAGCATCTCTCCCTCTCTCCCTCTCTCTCTCTCTCTCTCTCTCTCTCTCTAACAGACTACTGTAAGCCTCACTCGCTGTCTGTTTTACTCCCATACACTTTACTATTGAAATAGTTTCAAGGGTCAGGTGCATGCAAATTAACATGAACTAGAACTATAAGGTATGATCTCGAGCAAAAACGCGGATAATTCTGCGTCAACTGTTTGTGAACGTTTGTGGTGATGGACGGTTCTGCAGTACATACACACCTGTTTGTATAGAAGGCGACCTCGACTAACTCTTGAAGAGCGCAATCAACCAACAACGAGCCATCCACAAATACAGTGGCGATGCGTTCAGAGGGGTACCGACAGGGTGAACGGCGAACCTCTCTCTCTCTCTCTCTCTCTCTCTCTAACCAAAGACCTATCGCGCATAGGTTACATTGGAAATAACACAAAACTCATCATAAGCAAGAAAATAGCGTGGGAGATGTGCTAACCTCTGAACACTTGCCGATCTTCGATGATTCGTGAGAAAACAAAAACAAATTACAACATTTGCAACCCCGAAGGAACAGCTCGAAGAAGTGGAGAATATGTAGTTATGAGAGAGAGAGAGGAAGAGAGAGAGACGGAGAGAGAGACGGAGAGAGAGACGGAAATGGTGAGAAAGAATGAATAGTGAGAGACACAACGGAAGTCGGGGAAAGAGAGTAAAAGAGACAAACCTCAAAGTACTTACAATTAGAAATAAGGAAGTATTCGCTAAATTTACTTGTAGCCAAGATTACCTCTCGTAATCTTTAGCTTACGAAGTTAAATTCATTTATTATTATGACGAATTCGTACAGTTCGTATAAGTATAATGGACACTGGCGTCCTGACGAAAAGATCTACTCTCTAGGAATGATTACCCAGCAAATTGCTGGTGATCATTTTACTTCACAATTTGAACAAATTACTGGAAAGAGCTTCTGCTGATAGCTCAGAAGCTATAGGTCGCAGAATCTTCCGGAACTAAAAGCTGATGCAAAACCTGTTGCCATATTTCGCAACAATTCGTCCGCGGGTGGCCCTACCAAAGCAAGGCTCGGGAGCTAGTGTTGAGGGAGGGTATAATAAGGTTTTCCAACGATGTATTTTCTAGGTTACAAACTTACAGTGAAACTCACACGAAACTAAAAGTTTATTCTATCCTAGTTGAATTGACGACAAAGTTGGGGAATATGTGTGAATGTGTCGGGAAAGACCAGAACGTCACCTGAACATTGGCGTGGGCGGATCAGGTCTGAATCAGAGGGCTGGAGGACTGCTTCCTTGAGGAGTCTTGCCCCATATCCGAGAGACTGCAGGACTGCCTCCCCTGCCCTGGGGCGATGACCGAGATTCGGCCCGGAATGGTGACCCGGATTGAGCGTTTTTCTCACTTTTGCACAGTTTCACTTGCGCCCTCGGAGAGAGTGCAAATTATCAGGACAGAGATACGAAGGATGCTAGAGAGCATGAGAGACGAGGAGAGTCCAGAGCGAAAGAAGGATGAAAGGGAAGACGGATTCGAAAATTGAAAGTCCTTCGGGAGACAATGACCACTCGGAGGCAAGGACTGGAAAGACAGGTCTGCGGTGGGAAGAGAGGAGACGCAGACTAATAGAGTAGGGAGAGATGGCGATTTGGTATGATGATCCTAAGATACACGGGGGGTGAGTGCGAGAAAGTTTGTGTTGGGAGAAAGGGAAAGTCGGGCCTGCAGGTCTGGGGTAAGTCAGTCTGAGCAAGAAATAGGGTGCACGAAAAGTGATTTAAATGTCCAGTGACCTCTTAAATTTGATTTAATGAGTTTGGGCCAATTCACTGGAAAAAATCCACATGAAGAATGCTAGATCCGAGATTTTGCAGATGGTTTTAAAATTTAAAATTTCGCTTTCTTCTTTACGATTCGATGAAACGCACATTGCCAACAATTTTTTTGTTTCACAAAATCTAGGTTCGCCACAAGTTATACTCGTTTTCCAGAAAGTTGGTCTAAATAATTCATGATATAAGATAGTCACATCGAACGTGGTAAAGTGAGCAGATACCCAATCTGAGGCCGGAATGATTCAGGATTTCCTGCTATTCCATTGTGACCTTTCGAAATAGTTCCATTGACTTAATGGCTGCGAATTCTTTGAATACGGATGTAAGTGTACTGTACCCATTGTCAGGATTAAAAAAAAATGATGCGCCTTTACGTGAGCATGAGAAAATTCTTTCTTAATAAATTCCTCAATATTATAGGCACAGAATAGATACGATCCTCATTAAATACACAAAAGCTAAACTGTACTTATCGATTGAAAGTACATATGTGCCCAAAGTCTACTGATTATTATTGGGTCCTGATTAAGGAGTGAAAAGAGACGAGAGAGATGACGGAGGACAATGCAAGAACAAGAGTGAAGTAGAGAAAGAGAGAACGAGATAGAGATAGAGAGAGAGAGAGAGAGAGAGAGAGGGGAGAGAGAGAAAGACAATGCGATATTGTAAGTCGCAATGTTTAAGAAGCGCGGCGAGGAAGCCGCCCCGAAAAAGCGAGGTATCCTGTTCGCGGTGGGGGATATATCGATGTGTAATGCAGGGAGCGGGCGGGTGTGTAAGGGGACAGATCCCCACTGGACACTACCGACGTGCGGGGACGATTGTGTGCGGGAGAGGATAATTTAAACCGGGAACTTTTTTACGGATACTTTCCAATGCAGAATGAAATTAATTGTGCTGATTATTCATTTATTTACAAGAGACCAATTACAACAGTCTTGTTACGTTTTCTCGGGCCTCTAGGTAATTCTTATTATGAAAAAAATATTTATATACATATAATTCTTTTTATTATAACCGGGCAGTTGCGGTCACTTGGATAGAATGTGAATTTTGACTTGATTTAGTGATGCAAGTGTTCTTCATCCTCGGGTTTTTCCACAGTGACAGCGTCTTCGAATTCGAGTATTTCCAAGCAGGTATCCTCCAGTTGAGGAGAAGACTCCACTTCACTGGAATTGAGGGGAATAAATTCATTGAGGAACATTTCACTTTTAAAGGATCGCAGTCACTACCCCCATTTCAAGTGACCCCTATTTTTGATGATTCCATCTGTTTCTCCATGTCAAATATAGTAGGATACGATATTTTTTCCAATTTTCAAGCGCAAAATTCACGCTCTATTCAGCAATTCAAGCAATATGGTATCCTACTATATTTGACACTACTATATAAATATAAGCATCCACATACACAATGTGATCGAAAAAAAGCTATATCGGTGCCAGTTTATCTTACTTACGTTCTTCCAAGTATTTGCAGTTCCATATGTATCTTATCTAGCAATTTGATAGTGGGCTGTCGTCCAGCCATAAATGCATGTTTCACCAATTGCAGAACTAAAACACAAAAATTGACATGTACTTCATACTTTTAATTGGAAATCTCACAGAGACACAGACAGATGAAACGCAGGCGACAAACATACTGTATACACTAAAAAAGAAACACTCACATACACATACAATCGCACACAAAATTACATGTAGGATAGGACAACGGACGCAGGCACACCCACACATACACACACACGCACCCACACGCACACACACACACACGCGCGCACACACACACACGCACCCACACGCACACACACACACACGCGCGCACACACACACACGCCCACCATGTTCGAGCCGTTTGACAGATGTCGTCTGTTTGACCTCTTTTTGATGTACGAGTGAAGTGTCGAGAAGTAGAATATTGTGTAGGCAATTGACTATTCGTTCCAGAAAGTCGCGATATGTTCCATTTGCGGGAACAATCGTAGCATTGTTATCCGCCTAAGTGAGTGTAAGGATCCAAGGGTTCAATCACAAAAAGAAATAATACTATTTAGAACAAAAAGATAACTATGAACAAAAACAGAAAATGAAAGGAAATATATGAAAAAGCAGACAATTTGTAAACTATGAGGTCCCACACCTGTAACTCCATTGCGGAACAATACTCGATGAGGTGTTCGAGCAGAGAAAGAATCTTCGAATTAATTCCAGAAACTTAAATAAAATATCTCTTTATTCCACAAAGGTAAGTAAATAAGCACATTGCTGATCTCTCTAATTGTAAGTGTTCTTTTTTATGTTTCGTTTTATTTTAATATTCATCTAGAATTGCATACCGTACGTATGTCCATGTTGCCCAGATGTACCCAAAAGGTTGTCCAGAGAAAGAGGTTCATTTGGAGACGATTGGCCAGAGTTCTTGCTGAATATTCAACTGCGGAATATTTAATGAATCAGGTTCACGGTAAAACATATGTTGATTTTTTTATTGTGTGAAAAAAATCGGCCTACCATTTCCTTGCGTACTTCATTTCTTAAAAATCAGACTTTTCTGGAGCCTACAAAACAGCACACAAAAGCCATCTTTGTGTGAGGCAGCAATTTGTAAATGATTATGACCCACCCTTTGTACAAATCCATATGAAAAACCCTTGAAACGGTCTCCTGTACAGCTTGACAAGATGGATTGTTGGATGGAATTGTCTTCTTAAATTCAATGGTTAGAGACGCGTGGAATGCAGAAAACAAACAACTTGCATCCATGCAAAAGTGCTATAAGAGCAAAAATGCTCTCTTTGTTTTCGAAAAGGGTTTCTACTCTTATTTTTTTCGAATTTTGGGTCAGACGGGTAATACGTTAACATGAAGTTGTGTAATCTTTTCACCTGAAAGAACTCCGAGAATTTCGTGTGCGTATCAATTCCTGAATCTCCAGATCCGCTAAGGTCTTGTAAAGTTCCTGCGTTTCCTGCCCTCTCTTCCGCAACGTTGATACAAGTAGCAAACAGGGTCTACAAAAGTGTACAAGAGTAGCTACTATCCAATCTGGGATGCGTCTAAGGGAAATGCAACGAAAGAATACGAATAATTTGAAGAAATGACTAGTCTCTTGGCCTCAGCATCGTGACGATTCTAGTGTTCTTACCGTAGACTATTCTATTTCACGAAGTACCGTGTCTACGTAAAGAAATACCTCATCATTGGGCGCATCTCCTTGGACTGGAGCGTTTCCTGTACGATAATATCCACCGGATGACGATGCACTCGAGCCCGGTAAAGATCCAAACATCTCGCAGGGAAAACTCTCCCAAGGGTAAGCCTGTAATACAAAGCTGTACATATTGAAATGCGTTCTTCCCCAACTATTTTACCTAGAGAGCAGTTCAAAGAAGCTTGTTCCAATACTAGTCATGCAATTGTTCGGAAAACATCTTGTACCTTGGTTGATGAAAACACCCACATCGTTCTTTATTACCACTATGACGACAAATTAGCTAATAGTACTGAGTTTATTTCACGATACTTCATACTTCATACATATTAGGTTCATGCATAATAGCTTTGCACCTTACCTTTTTGACCTCCGTAAACATCTGAAACATAGTTGCAGCATGGATACGCAAATTCCAGTCAGCATCCCAACCGTTTTCTATTATAGCCCACAGTTTTGGGTCGCAGTCGAATTTTTCTGGTCGCAAGTGAGGTTGCGTAAAAAGAACTAACATCAAATTGCCTTTTTCACTTAGGTGATCATACGGAATCCTAAAGAAAATTTGAATTGCGGACATAATAGTTTCATAGTTTATTTGTTTGATGATGTTGAGGCTGTAAGCGTGCTGTTCAACCGCCGTACTAACTTTATCGTCTAAAATATATTTAAAGCAACCTGTGTGACAATAACTGCCAAAAGGTGATTGCACATGAGTAGACGTCACTCTTCGAGTTGTAGTCCTTTGTTTGCAAACACTGAAATTGGTTACAGTTATTCCAAAAGGTGAACCTCCGGAGGTTCCTTTTCCGAGTACCACATAATGGTTAGACTAATATATACCATAAAATCTTAAAGGGAGAGGCCCATGAGAATAAAGTTTTCCTCAATTTACTTGCACAGAATGTCCGGAATTTTAGAAATATTACTGTGAAAACCGCATTGTTTGAAGCCTGGAACTCACAGAGTTATTCTCCGGCAAACAATTCGGCCAGGTACCGTTGTCAGGATCAATTTTCGCGCTTTTAGGGCATTCCTGTGTTGGAAACGCCTCTTTATAATTTTAGTAATGATCTATATTTGTTTGAACATTATTACGTTGAAAAAGAATGCAAGTACACGGATATAAACCGTAAAAACTAATTTTTGTGTTGCTGACTACGGTACCTGGTCGAATTGTTTAGCATAGAATATATCTGCGAGTTTTAGATGCAAATTTATGCGGTTTTCACAGTAATATTTCTGAGATACCGGACATTGTGCGCAAGTAAATTGAAGAAATTCTTTTTCTCGTGGGCCTCTCCCTTTAAGAATGACCTCTGGTGCAATATACAATGGGGTTCCTTGTCCTATGGTCATTGCCACGTCAACTGTTCTGGTGTTGCCAAAATCACATATTTTCACGATGGAATAGTCAGCAGAGAGAAGGAGGCTGAAACAGACAAGAAAGGGTAATTGTGGTCAGTATCAAACTCCATTCACACTCAGTCGGCTGCCGACGTTGTTTTCTATGTCATGGGTGTCTGGTACAGAACTTGGTGCCCCAACTTTTGAGGGACTTAGAGAGACTGACTACTCTCGCTCTCAGAGAGACTGACTACTCTCGCTCTCCCCCCCCCCCCCCCCCACCCACTCTCTCCCAATCTCCTTGCCTTAGAATTCTTTTTGGATTTCTTGCTCTGCGAATTCGCAGTATTTCTGATGCGAATTCCTAGGCGAGAGAGCAGGCACTGCGTAGAGGGCGAAAAGTTTTTTTTTACGTTTTTTAGTGATTCGCAGTGCACGTGAGAGCCTGCGATTTCGCACTGGGTATTTTGCCGATGCGAATTTGGAAAGTTTGCTGTGCGAATTCGCACAACCCACTTTTCCGGTGCGAAATCGCACTCCATCAACAGAGCCTCTCCTTCAATCCTCTATGTGCCCTCTCATGGAAGGAACTTCATACCACCTCCTTCCGTATCAAAGAAAATTCATGACTAACTATGCACTACAAAGAAATTCACCGACTTATGCGGTTTAATGTCTCGGTGAATGACGTCATGTTTGTGTAAGAATGCCACAGCACTTGTCATCTGACGCATCCACTCCACAGCGTGGCACACTTTGATCCACTTTCTGTTATTCTCCAACGCTTAAATTGAAACAAATGTTTGTACCGATACGTCAAGTTTATTTTCTGAATTTAGGAACCATTGATATAATGAATAAAAACCAATGTATTCTGGTGTTGTCGTTGATTGCTTAGTATGCGGAGAAAGGTACTTTGGTTACACTTCTTTGGTTAGCATATGTCATCTATGGATACCTGAGTGTAGACTGCCTCCGGGCATCAGCTCCATCACGTAGCCCAAC